>JAJOOS010015182.1:0-13540 GCA_029582725.1 Solanum chiquidenum
ATTTAAAATAGAAAAGTAAAAATTTGTTTAAATGCCTAAGAATTTTGGAAATAAAGAAAAATTAATATAGATAATATTTACAATTTCATTCATATTTCATAAAACCTAACAATGTAAGAAGATTGAATTTAAATTTAAAACTACAGTATATATACAATTAGATTAGTTTAATTAAATCAAAATATTAAGGATATGTTTAGGTTAAAACATAAAGTATAAGGGTAACTGATTAACAATTTTTTTTTCTTCCTTTTAAGAAATCCATAATTCAAATTATTGTAATTCCAGTTATTGTAATTATTAGATCAAAATTTAACAAAAATAAAATAAAATTACAACTTCTAAATAATTTTAAAGCTAATTATAATTTTCAAATTAATTTTATACTACTTTTCAAAAGATTTCTAAAAACAGGAATTACTATCCTATTTTCTTTAATGTTTGCATTACATAAACATAGGAAGCAAATTAAAAAAATCAGTTTAAAAAGAAAAAAACAAAAAGGAATCCCCACATTTGCATTTTTTTTTATATTTATTTTGCAATTTGATTTCGGCAACTGTAGTTGATTGGATATAGACGAAGGACTGCTTGTGTGGGATTTTCAATGAATTTGCTATTTCATTTTATATCTGTGTTTGTTTGTTTGTAATTTTGTATAGTTGGTATTTAGCGTAGTGGCCCCAACTTTACTGTAAACTATTTGTAGAAGGTAATATTGCGGATGATACAAACTTCTACATTCGAATATGTGAACCAGGGTACGTCTTATCCAAGGTATACAAGTATCCATGCAGCTTCCCATAAAACATAGTTGGTTGCCCCATTATCGATTTCAATGCCTTCTCTTTTGCTCGTCATGCCAACATGTAGTTAATATCAATACCCAAGTCCAATCTAACGTCATTCATGACATCAATTGGAGTGTACTTCCTCTTGTGATTCCTCAATTTAGGTGTGATTATTCCTCCAATCAATCCACGCCTTGCACGACAATCAGAATGCACCCCATCCTTTAAAGGACATGTATGTTCAGAGTTAAAAACTCTAATTCTGAACAACTTCGACTTGTTAATACTTGACGCTTTCATCAACCACGTGCATTCTTTAGATTGGCATACACTGCGAATAAAAAAATATTTTTTTTTGTTAGTTTTGCTTTTCATCTGCAAACATAACTCAATACACTTGAAATGAAACAAATTTAACAACAATATACCTAATAGACTTTGACCTCTCCACAAAAAATTTAAACCTTTTGTCGATTGAATACTTTTCCATCACATCCTTCAATGTCGACTTATCCATGTATATATGATCCACCTTATCTCCTTTTGCGATCTGTTCGTAATTATTAAATCATTTACATCATCAAATACATCTACTGGTTGATTGCCAAACGTTGGGACAATTGGTTATGTATCATCCGTACCAATTAATTCTTGATTGTATTCAAGTTGCAACACATCACCTTCAATAGAAGTACCTCCAGAATCAAAATATACTATATCAATATCTAAAATACTTACACACAAGGGATATACTCCAAATTGAGTGTTGATCTTTTTCAACTGAACATATACAAGCACACCCATATCGTTACATATTTTCATAGGCGTGTCGTTACTTTCGACAATGTATTTGATTTTCATACACTTTTTTGTAAGATCGATGTTCAATTGTACCGAAATCAAATCAACTAAATCAGAATACGAAGTGTATATTCATTCAACACTATCCCGTCAATGCTATATTCTACATAGCAATTCTCTTCGCTTCTTTTTCCGAAATACCGGATCAAAACTGTGATAGTAACCATGGAATTGTATTTTTGTTTTAGGTTAAATGAAGAAGAAAAAAGGAACATATTTTCTATTTTTAAACTGATCAGAATCCTAGAAGGTATCAGTTACATTTTTTAAAGTGCCAAATTAGTGGGTTTTAGGGCTGAAAAATAGCCTGGTTAGTTACATTAACTAATTGACGGAAATTATTTTGGATGTATTTTTGTATTAAAAAAAATGAAATATTTATGAAATTCAGCCATTTTTTAACCCAAAGTATAGCTATTTTTAAAAAAATATGATACGTATAGCTATTTTAATCTAATAACCCTAAAATTATAGTTATTTTTGTAAGTTACACTTTTTTTTCTAAAATAGAAGAGAGAGACATGTTTTTTAAACTAATAAGAAATAATTTAGATATAAAACTAAAAAAAAATAATTAAAAATTTAAATGTGCTTTTGAATTATACCAAACAACCCCTAAAGTTTGTGTTTTGCTTAATATATTACATTTCGTTCTTAAACCCCCCCACATAGCACCTCTTGTTGCGTACAATACCAGCAGCACAACGTACACTCTACAGAGAAATCAATGGATGCTAAGATCGGAAATTTCTTCGAGTCGGTCGGAAATTTTTTCACCGGAGGAGATCAAATTCCTTGGTGCGATTCCGATATCGTCACTGTAAGTACACTAGTTAGCAATTTTTTTTTATTTCGGCAACTGTAGCTGATTGGGTATAGACGAAGAACTGTTTGTGTGGGATTTTCAGTGAATTTGCTATTTCATTCTATATCCCTGTTTGTTTGTTTGTAATTTTGTGTATTGGTGTTTATCTTTGCTTTGAAGTTGAGAGCGAAAAGAGCTAACCCAGAAGGGTTTTGTGGCAAATTATGGAATAAACTCGTTTCAGTGCATGCTGAAGGATTACCATAGCTGGCTGGCTTGGTTTGGGGGTAAAAATGGTTAGGTCTGGTTTGGATGTAGAAATTTGGATAAGGAGGAGATTTTGATCCAAAATAAGAGCTCAAAATTATCTTTGCTCTTTTGTTGTTTCTTGAGCAATATGAATATATTTGCAATGGATTTGATTCATATTCATGAATAGTCTGCAGAAGTTTAACAAGTGATTTCCCTTTCTTTTCTTTTTTTTGCTTTCTGGTGTTTTTTTTTCTTCGTGTTTTTACTTTCAGTAGTTGATTTTCAAGGTCTTGCATATTGGATGAAAACAAACTTTAATCAAGAAAGGTATATATGTTTTTGGCTTTTGACTTACATTACTTGTGATCTCAATCCTATAAGTAACAGAAATCAGTAGCTTTAATGAAGAAAGAGATTTATGTTAGAGAAACACAACCACCCGAGAGATGGAAAGCTTCTAGGAATTAGGGCTAAAGTGAGTAGTGGCCCCAAATTTACTGTAAACTATTTGTAGAAGGTTTATCAGACTGGTGTTGCTTTACTTTGTTGGAGGACTGTTCCAACTTTAATGACTATTTAGAGTTCAGATGTAACTCTCGCGCGATTTCTGAACACAAATAAGAGGCATTTAAAACATATCTGAAGTCCATTTTGCCCACAAACCGTTCCATTTACGACAATGGAAATAAAAAGCTTAGATGCATGCATTCTAATTTCTACCATCCCTAGACCCCACTTGTGAGCTAAGTTGCGCGGACTCTTCACTTTTGATGCCGCACCTGTGTCGGATTCTCCAAAAATACACTACATTTGGCGAATCCGACACGCACCCCTTGACATTATTGAAGAGTCCGAGCAACATAGCTTGTGAGATTACTCTGGGTATGTTGTTGTTGTTGTAGATGTGTCTGTTCTTTGGCTCCCTGTTGCATCAGTGGGTGATTTCTTGAATCATCTTTCTTTGTTCAAAGCAAAAGTCGTTCTAGCTGTGCCATCAATCTATGGGGGGTCATGGTGTTGATAATTACGACACAGACAAAAGGGAGAGTGATGGTTGAAGGAAAGCAGAATTGGTGTCAACTATTATTTGGTTTTGGTTAACGTTTCCTTGAAACGTTTGAAAAGCTCTCTGTGAATATCTTGCTGAAAGAGGCTGCCTTTGTTCAAGAGAATAATGTATAATTTGTAATAGATTTGCGGTTCCATGTGCATTTACTAGCTGTACCTGAAGGTAATATTGACAGTACCTGAGTCTCTCACAAGGGCAATCTATGTACAGGGTTGTGAACGTGAAGTTGCTGAGGCAGGAAAAGGTTCCTCTGATGAACTGAAAAATGAATGCATCATGCGTCTATCATGGGCTCTTGTTCACTCAAGACGTCCACAAGATGTACAACGTGGAATAGCAATGCTTGAAGGTGAGATCATTGGAATCCTTCTTTTTTTTGGAATCCATTCATCCTATTCCATACCCTGTGCTTGGGGATTGGTGAGTTTCATGAGAACTTTGATAAACACTTCGACTTATATGTTTGTCCTTTCCCTAGCTCTTATGCATTTTACCTTTTGACTCCTCTCCCTTTGCCTTTTGCTTTGCAATTTACTGTTTTCACTCTTCTTATGCTAGTTTCCTTCCTTAGCAAGAGCTCGAACTTATTTTGTCATTTGCAGCTTCTCTGGGTGGCAGTAACAGTCCCCCACAAATGAGGGAAAAGATTTATCTTCTGGCAGTTGGCTACTACAGAAGCGGGGACTATGCAAGAAGCAGGCAGCTTGTTGAGCGTTGTTTGGAGGTTTCATCTTTGTTATTTAATCTTTGCTAGTATAGTTTATTCACCTCTTCACTTTGACATTAAAATCTGAGATATTTATCTCTGTGCTATGAAATTTGTTCCCCTACTTTATCTTGAACAAGTTATCTTTCTGCAGCTTGATTTATGAAATCCAAAAATTTCATACTCGAACTTGGTTGTGTCATGCAACTCTGAAGTTTTACTGTTTCATTGACTTGACCGAGTACCTTTCAAGTTCTTTCCAAGTCTGTTCTTAATCATTCGGCCTTAACTAGTAGCTGTTTGAATCTATAGATTGAACCGGAGTGGAGACAGGCTTTGACCCTCAGGAAAACTATTGAAGATAAAATTACAAAAGGTATTAAGCCGAATCTTTATCTTCAGTTATTTATCAGATTCTATTTCCAGTCAAAGAATGAAGTTATGAATTATGTATATTCATTGTCCAAGCAGATGGAGTACTTGGCATTGGCATTGCTGCTACTGCCGTAACTGCTGTTGGACTCCTGGCTGGTGGACTTGTAGCAGCTTTGTCCCGCAAGAAATGATCCATCAGTAAAATCACTAGCATGCATATGATACTTCGTCCTCTGGTCCGTGTATACATCTGAGGCTATAACCTCCAATTTGCCAGCACTTAATTTTGATACTTGTCTTTCTTTGTTGAAACACCGACATACTGCAACTGAAGCAAAAGGATAGGTTGGCTTTGCTTGACTTGATTGTCTAGTTCATATGTGATAAAAAAAACAGTGACTTGTCGATGTTGTTGTTAATCGTAGCAGAAAGGAGGATCCATGTTGTTGTTTCTTTTCAGTAAGTTGGTTCCTTTATCCCTCTGATATACTGGTTTCTTTGCGGTTTTAAGTCGTCAATTCTTTTACAAGATAATAGTCATTGATTTCTGGAAAGAATAGGAGAATGTATTGAAACGTATGAAATTCAACTGAATTTTTCTTAAAATTTATTAATGAAACGTAGTAAAATATAGCAAGATCATGAACAAGTGGAGAACTTCTTTCATTGCCTTTTTTTCAAAAGATCAACTGCATTTGCAACATTCAAGTTTTCATCAGAAAGTATTTTTCATTTTCACAACCCATTTAGGTTTGGGTTGGGTTATGACCTGATACTAACCCGTTTTGACCCAAACAAATTTGGGTTGGGTTAGGTCCCATTTTGACCTGTCCAAATTTAATCCAATCCGCCCAATTGTCACCCCTAACTATAGGTTATATACTTAATTTCTTTCTATATGGTTCTCTTATTTCTAGATCCGTCTTCTTGGAGTCTCTTTATAGCTTTATTTATAGGCCTGATCGGACTTCAAATCTAGATTTCAAACCTATTGAAGAATCTTTTGATACATCCTCTCTTATCACGTGTCTAATAAATCTTGAATAAGATATACTAAATTTATATGAAGATTACAACTTTTCTTAAACTACTAATCAAACAAAGTGTAGTACTACATAGGCTTTATTGCATTGATAAACTTCCTTCAAATTAAAAATCAATTCTATATGTTCTTATCTCTATAACAACTTTATAAAATTATTAATTATATTATTCAATGAATATAGCTAACATATAAGACTCTGTGGCCCAATGGATAAGGCGCTGGTCTACGAAACCAGAGATTCTGGGTTCGATCCCCAGCAGAGTCGTTTTTATTATTTAATTAATTTTCTTTCAAAAATTTAATTGGATATTTTTATGGTAAAAAAAAGAAGAAGAAGAAGAGGAGGTCAATTTAGATTATTATATATTTTTTAAAATAGACATCAAGTAAATAAATGAACGGAACGAAAAGGGGTCAAAATACTCGTTTACTTTTGCCTATTAGCTAAGTTTATCTCTAGTTATATTATAAGGTCAAATATGTACATGTCGTTATAAAAATATGTGCATTTTATACTGCTACTGCATGTGGAAGGATTGAAGGTGTAATTAGAGGTTCAAGTAACTTTTTGTAAAAAAAAATACGTCGTGATTGAACTTATGACACTTTTATTCTCTTACGTAGACAACTGTTGAGAAAGTGGGAATCTAATGGTGCGGCACAACTTTAAACAAGGAAACAAGGAAAACTATTAGTCAAGGACCTATAAGGACCTCCGCCTCTTACTTATTTATATACAAATTTAACTTACATACACTGACCATGCAATTTTTTTTTACATGGGAAGTAAGTGAAAAATCACTTGAGATAAAATTGAAAAAAAAAAATAGTGTTATTGGAGTCGATCAAACATCTTGTGATCTAGTACACTAAAGAATGAAACATAAACAAAGACTACCCAATACATCAAATATTGCTATGCAATGAATTATATCACTTCTAATCACTGCAAAAACTACTAGAAAATCAATTGTTTTGCACAGAGAACTCCTATTTAAGCTCTCATCATTCAGCTCTGCTTCTATAGATCTTAATGATGTACAATAAACCAATATTTGGTACTCCTATAACTATAAACAAGCAGTATAGCTTCTGTCCGCGACAACTTTTGATGATCTCCCACCAACTCTTTCTTTAACATCCTGTGGAGTTCTTACCTTGCTGCTACAAATTAGATGCAATAGAAAACGAAACTGAGGCGTTGCAGGCTTGCAGCAGCGTTGAAGGTTTCAGATGGATTATTGGTTGTCTGCTTCACATTTCTAATCGCGAATCATGGTTCCTTGTGGAACATAATGAGAAAGAGTCTTGGTCTTCTCTAAAGCAATCATATTAAACCTGGAGATCCTGTCTTCTAGAATCGGCTTCCTCAGCAAACGATTCATCTTCTTCTTCATGCTTATGTGATTCCCCGTTTGAATTACATAGTCGTGTTGATAACGAAGGGGATGAAGGTGTGTAATTACCTGCATTTTTTGGTGGTAATTTTAAGGATAGAGAGAAGAGAACATCAGGTTTTTATAAACATTAGGATTATGAAAAGTGCACCTCTGAAAGATGAACTTCTTTCCACATCTTTCATTACATGCAACAAGATGGTTCCAGAGAGCACAACGATGAAACCACATATTTCTGATGTAATGCTCCCAATGTTTTGTCCATCCCAGTCCTACATAATGTAGTATAAATAGATCGATAAGCATGGCTTCAAAGTTTTGGGCAAATAATCATGGTTTTCCTGTTCCATATAACGTAGTTATTGTTGGTATTTCCAAGTCATGCAATTGTGTAAATGTACATGGCATTCTAAGGCGTAAAGTTTGGGACAAATTCCCAAGAAGTGGATTAACTCTAACGTATTCATCATTCTCTAGCAACAAGCTCAAAAGTGAAGCAACAAGAAGAAAAAAGGTAGATACTACACCTTAAACATGATGACACTAGCAACGATCGTTAGTGTTGTGAACATAACATAGTATATAGGAGAGACAACGGCAGTATTGAAGGTATCAAGGGCCTGAAACACGGAAAAAAGCAAAAAAAAAAATGGTGTTAAAACAGAGAAATGATTGATCAGCTAAATAGTCTGGCTCTATACATCATTTTACCTTAAGCAGGATTAATAAAAAGATGATTGCTACCACACCATTTAAGATTGATACCCCAAAGGAAAGAAATTCACTACATTTTCAAGAAAAAGCTGCATAAACTACCCAAACAAGCACAAAGTCTTCTTGGAACTCAACAAGATCGAGCTGCAATACACACTACAAAATAGGACACTGAAGAAATCGATGATCAAGAATTAGAGTATGTCTGAAAGGTGAAGCAGCTTCTCAAAATTGACAAAGAAAGAAAACATATAATATGACTTCTGTAATAAGAAAAAACGTTCATAAAATCATAGCATCTAGAAGCTAATTTGAAACTCTTTAATCAGTCGGTCAAAAGAAGGAAAAAGAAAAATATCTAATCTGACCTGCTAAACTTGCAAAAGTTATTAGATTACCAATACTCTCCACAATCTTAGCCATATAGGGAAATTTAAAATATTCCAGTCAGCAATATAATTTTGAAATTAACATTTCAGATACACTTTAAAGCTAAATCTATTAAGAAATCAAAGACACCCTATAAAGCTAAAGCTATTAAGAAACTAAAGGCACTTGATACTTTCCACAAACATGGACTACCCCCCAAGCAATTAAGTAACTCATCTTAAAGTTTTAAACTGCTGCAATATATGCAGAACAAAATTAGGCATTTTAGAGTCTTCATCTTGAATCTGTTTCCTTACATTAAAAAAGTTCAGTTGCATGAAATGGTTTTGGCATTGTTTGAGGGAAGTTCAATGTTCAATAATGGTATCTGGAAGTAAGGAAGATGAAAAAGCTCAAACACATGATCTTTTCTGGTCAAAATAATAGTAATATTTGTTTCTATTCATCATTAGCAATAATTGGAAAGCACAAACTTCTTGAGAAAGCCTATTTCTCATGACTTGCTACATAGGAAATTAGAGTTCCTCACTTCCTTGTACTTCTATCATCCAGTAAATAGTCTACCAATAAATAACAACACAATAAACGAGAGATTTTGACAGCGCAGAATACAACTTTGTACAGATTAGAGCGGCGTGCCTTCTGTTTTTTATTTACTTTTGGAGTACCCATGAGGTTCCTGTTAGTATAGCTGAACGTCTTTTTTTTGTAGAGAATCACATTTTCCTGTAGGTAAACTACTTTTTGATATACTTCTTGTATAGAGTGTTTCACCCACTCTAGCCAACTTCTCGCACCTCCTCACTGAGACATTTGTGAATCTCCTCTTCACAATTCGAACCATCTCAGTCTTGCTTCCTTCATCTTGTCCAACACAGAGGCCACTCCACCTTGTCCCGAATATCTTCATTCCTAATCCTATCTCTCCTAGTATGACTACACATTCACTTCAACATCCTCATTTTTGTTATTTTCATCTACAAGAACATGTGATTCTTGATCAGCCAACCCTCCTCTTACAAACCAATTTATAAAACTATCTTTAAGTCTTGGTGACACATTCTTATCACACAAAACACTGGATGCAAGCCCAATTTCACCCACCCTGCTCCAATGCGATGTGTAACATCATCGTCAATCTCCCCATACTTGAATATAGACCTAAGATACTTGAAACTTCTTCTCTTGGAGATGACTTGTGTATCCGTCCTCACTTTCACATCTGCCTCGTGAGTTACATTATTGAACTTGCACTCCAAGAGTCCTAGTACTATGTTGTGGTTCTACTCAACGTGAATTCTTTAGACTCTAGAGTTTGTCTCCAAATCTCCAGCCTATCATTAACTCTACCTGTGTTCGGGTCAATCAATATTATGTCCTTTACAAGTAACATACACTATGGCATCTCTGTTTGGATATGTTACATCAGTTCATCCATCACCAAGGATAATAAAAATGGGCAAAGAGATGATTCCTGGTGCAACCGTGCAACCTTATCACGACTTGGAAGTGCTCCCAGTTTCCTCCCTGTGTCCTCACCCGAGTGTTAGCTCCACCGTACATGTCCTTAATCGCCCTAATATAAGCTAGGGGAACACCTCTAACCTCCAAACATCTCCATAGAACCCCCCCTAAGACTTTGTCATATGCTCTTTCTAGGTCAATAAACATCATATGTAAGTCCCTCTTCCTCTCTGATCCACCAATCTCCTTACGAGATGAATGACTTATGTGGTTGAATGCTCCGACATGAATCCAAATTGGTTCTCGGTAATGAGCACACCCTTCCTAGCCCTCATATCCACCCTCTCCCAAACTTTCATAGTATACTAATAGCTTGATACCTCTACAATTGTTGCAATTCTAAATATCACTCTTATTCTTGTACAATGCGATCATTGTACTCGACCTCCATTCTCCAAGCATTTTTTACGTCCCAAAAATAACGTTAAACAACCCAGTTAGTCACTCCATTCCTGTTTTGACATTGCTATTCCAAAATTTCACCAGAATCTCGCCTGGTCTGGTCACCCTCTGTCTACTCATCTTACGAATAACCACCTCAAACTCCATACCCCTACAATACCCAAAATATCGATGACTCTCAGAGTATTCTAAATCACCCAGCATAATATTCATGTCCACCTCTTCATTCAAAAGTTTATGGAAGCATGCCTGTCATTTCTGTCTTGTGTGCATCTTCCACCAATACTTTGTCTTCCTCATCTTTAATGCACTTCACTTGGTCCAGATATCAAGTCCTTCTCTCTCTCGCCTTGACAAACCGATACAACTTCTTATCCCAGCCATTATCCAATAGTTCTTTATACAAGCATTCAAAATCTGTCATTTTAGCTGTTGTAATCGCTAACTTCGCTTCCTTCTTCATCACCTTATATCTCTCCTTTCCTCTTTCCTTGTCTTTGCTCTACACTAACTCCATATAAACGCAACCTTCTGGGCTTCCACTTTCGCTGGACAGCTCCATTCAACCACCAATTATCGGAAATTTTTTAGGGCACTTTTAGAATCTTGAAGGAAGAATTAAAAGTTCAATTTAAAGAGAGTTTGTAGACAAAATGTGTTCCATTACAAAAACGGTTAGAATAGCTGCTACTCGCCTTATTGAGATAGTTCATTTGTGTAACGACACAAACTGCCACAATAAACATAAAAGCCCAGGTTTCCGGATAGATCAGCTGGTTCTTTCCCTCAACAGTTAACTTCAGTGAAGTACCAAGGGCTTTAACACTCATAACCTGCACAATAAACATAAGAGGCACATAAATTCTAATGCATTTATGCAAACAATTACAGAGTTTTTGGTTATTGACTAACAAACATAAGATTTTTGGAAGTTAAACATTTAAATGATAGACCACAAGGCAAGAAAATTCGATTCAAAGTTTTACCGAGAGAGAACCCATCAATGAGCAGACTCCAGTGAAAACAAGAACATTTGAGTGTCCACATTGAGGAGCAAAGTAGAAGACAAGAATGAAAACCAAGACAATCACTGATCCCATGTAGAGCAAAAATGCTGGAATAGAAAAGGATATGAAGTTAGAAAGTGTAGATGGTCCCAAAGGAACTAGAGGATTTGGTCATGATGGGAACATCTCACCTTTCTGAGTTGCCATATACCAAATTTCTTTGACAGAAGAGACAGGATGCTCCTGTGGTGCATGGACAACTATAACAACAGAACCAATAATGCACAGCACACAACCCAAAATTCCAAGCGGATGCAACTTTTCCTTCAAAATAATCTGAGCCAATACAGCACTACAAGAGTTTTTGGCCATAAAACCGGTTATGCAACCAGAAGCAAATCTCAACTCTTATCATAAACAATGATATACACTATTACCAATATTACACACCTGACAATTATACTCAATGCACCCAGAGGGGTGACAAGAACCGCCGGAGCAAAAGCATATGCCACAAAATTCGCAATCTCTCCAACTATCACTATGAAAAGCAAAAGAAAAAAAGACAAGAAAATTCTATGGACAGTCAGCCAATGATCAAGAAAGAAAACACTAGACCTAGGCCACACCTTACTTCTATTTAGAGAAATTCATGAAACAAATCAGTAGCACCAAAAGGGTAGAGAGTTAATTAACAGAAAACTCCAAAATTGAAAAAAGAAACACACTAATCATTCATTAAACTTAACTTCCCATACCAAACTATCAACAAATTATATTCATATATACACTTCTACAGTCCTTTCAAGCAGCAACACTTTATCAAACATTGAAATACACAAACAAATGCTGTAATTAAGGATATAGTACTGCAGAGAACAGAAACAATATGCCCAGCGCAATCCCACAAGTGGGGTCTGGGGAGGGAACTGTGTACGCAGAGCCCTAGCTGGAGAAGTAGAGAGGTTGTTTCGGATGGACCCACAAGGGCTCCCAAAAAAAGGGAAAAACTTACTTGTGATCATTCCAATCCACCAGAGGGGCTCCAAAAGATATGAATACCCACCAACACCTACAAAACAAACCCAAGAAAACTCAAAATCAGATTCATACAACAGAACAAGTAACAAGAACATGAAAAGATGAAAACTTTAAAGAACCCCACATACCAGCTCTAACACCAGAGACTACAGCAGCTCTTCTAAGGCCTTTCTTCTTAATAATAAAACTTGTCCCTATGAACACACTTGAAAGCAGAGCCAAAATAATACCTGTCATATTATCTTTAGAGAAAACCATGATTAAAACTTATCTTTCTCTTTTTTCCTTCTTCTTTTTCTTCTTTTCTTCATGGAAATATGAAAATCATCAGTTTTTCCTTATTGGGTCATCAAATCTCAACTCAAATCACAAAAAATATATTAAATTTGTTTTTTTAATAACACCTGTTGTTCTTGATTTGGCATATTGTATGTGCTGCAAATTTGTCAGATCCAGCTCATTATTCACAAATGGGTCCTAAAGATGTCCGACTCTTGAATGAAAACTACCCTTCGATCAATAACCATCTAAGGTGTATCTTCATTCTTGATTCTTGATTCTTGATTCTTGTGCATTTCATCACATGTGATTTTATGTTCAATAAGAAAAGATTTTATACTAAAAATATGAAGAGCCAAACACATACACATCAAACTTGACTCCATTTTTCATTTTGGCACTCCAACTTAACATTATTTCATTTTAATCCTTGAACTTTATTTTTTTGTTCCATTTTAATACGAAATACTATTTTTATGATTTCTTTATTTTATATATATTCTTCAAATGCAACTTCTTATTTTAAATCGACACGTGTTAGTTAAAAAATTAAAAATTAACAAAAAGTAATTCGTTTTAAAAAATAATAATTTCTTTTTAAAAAATAAGACGTGTGCCTGTTAATTTTCATAAAAAAATTAAACATTCGCGAACGAACATAAAAAATTTCAAACAATAATATTATTTTTTGAGATTTCTCTATATTTTTGCATGAAAATAAATTGACGAAAGTTCTTTGATTTTCTTTCTTAAACATTCAATTAAATTAAATAACACTACTTATTTTTTTTTTTTTATCATCTAGGCTATCTAAATTTAACGCAAATACTCACTTTTAATTTTTAATATAAATCAATACGAATAAAAAAACTCATCTTCAAT
>JAJOOS010015183.1:0-23660 GCA_029582725.1 Solanum chiquidenum
GAACTAAGGAAAATCAATAATTGTTAGGGTTTTCCAATTGATCTCCAAAGTCACAAGGTAAAACTAGAATAATAATGTCTAACCCCTAAAAACGAGGTTTACATGCCCTATTTATAGAAAACAAATCCTAAATAAAAAGGGAAACAAAATAACGAAAGTTTGTTTCAGGTACGCGTCTTCATTCCACGAGACCGACTTACGGACCGTTGATGGATCTACGGTCTGTAAGTTACTTCCGTCAGCCAGGACTTAGAAATATTTCAGCTTCCCAAAATCAGCTTCTCTAAAGCAAACGACGGATGTGCAGTACGGACCGTAGATCGATCTACGGTCCGTCAATCCTCTTCCGTAGCTCCATACTTAGAATCTTCAAAAATCAGGTACTGGAACCCTTTCAGTCACCATCTACGGATCGACAGTACGGTCCGTAGATGGATCTACGGACCGTCAATGGGCACCGTGGTTCCACATTTGGTCAGATTTCCCTAATTTGCCTCCATGCCTTGGCTGCTGATCTACGGCCACCATCTACGGAGCGTCAATAGACCTAAGGTCCGTAGATCACTCCGTAGATGCCCTTTTCCGCATCTTTTTCAGCTGTCTCTTTACTTCCGCGCCTGAACATCTTTCCTGCAAAATATGATTAAAACACATAAAAATCAATACTAAAAGGCCCTAGACACACACAACTTATAAGTGAAATGTATCAGAAATACCGTAAACTCACGGTATATCAATAACATAAGGAGACCATGGAGACACATAATCATCCATGACTCCAAAACATGAACAAGCCAAAAATGAACTTTTTGTCTTAGGCTTGAATAGGAATAGAAAGAAAGAGATAAGGATATCAGAACTCTCAACAACCTTACTTTCTAACCATACCATCTCCTCTTTGGGAATAGACCCATACTAAGGCTAACATGAAAATAACATAGGGACCTTAACAACACATTCACAACCATAAGGAACTATGAACATACCGGTGCCTTCATCTGGAAGAGCTCATTTGTTAACTCTAGTAGCATCCTTTACTAAAACCCTTACTAGTACGCCGTGTTACATCTAGGGTGTACGCCTGGGTCGTGACACCACTACAAGCAATCACAAAAACTTTGAGATAATAATAGGTAAAAGGATTCTCAGGATGTGATCGAATATAGGCAAATATAGGCATATAGGTAATTGCAACTACTAGTGAATAGCTAAAGACAAGTGAGTAGGCTAACCTATAAGGGAGATAGTTTTCTCTCAAACAACTACCCCGAATCAAGTGATTTCTTCCGAACATCAACATGCATGAAAATGAAGAGCAGCCCACACCTTAATTCATCCACTCTTTCGAGCTAGATGGGTAGGATTGGGTTTAGGATTTACTCTTTCGAGCTAAACCCAGCTCAACCCAATACCCACAAATCACTAATCAATAACCTTAGTTCTAAAACCTCTCTCTCTCGCAAGCCAAGAACACAAAGATAGAATCGCATTTGCAACTATAATTCATAGATTAAACCATAATTATTGATTAAACTCACTTCAAAATAGAATTAAAACTATTAATTAACAATACCCATACACTAATTCAACCCATAATCACATGATCACACCCCAAGAATTGGGGTTTTTGCTAAACATTGTAAAAAGGTAAAAACAGTTACTGAATTAATTATCCATCAACTAGGTAAGAGTGATTTAGGCTTTACAATGCTTCAATTTGTTGAATCTTTGAAACTCATTTCCAACTTCTGCAAATTGAACCTCTAAGATTTTTTAAAACTAAGAAAAACTATAGAGAAAAGAGTTCTAAGCTGAAATTGTATGTTCCAATGTATCAAGATGTGTCCAGTTACTAAACTAAAATCTTCAAAATCTAATTTATAGTCGCCAAAAATAAGCTACGAATGGCATTTTGTCAAAGTAAGTCTGGCTCGCCGAATCACTCGGTAAACCTCTCTTTGACCTCTTCCAGCGCCTTTTCGCCTTGGCATTCGGCATCCTTGAGTTCTGTAATTTTGGGCGATCTATCATTGCCTCGCAGAACTGCTCGGTGATTCGCCGACTGCTTCTTTTTGTCGCCGACTTGGTTTCTTCCCTCAGGGCGGACACACTGGAACTTTAGCCGGTCAAACTAGCCACTCGGCGATTCGCCAAGTACTCTTGGCAATCACCAGGCTTTCCTTTCTTCATTTCTTCAGTTTGTTTTGTTCCTTTTAGCACGTTAGTGTCCTTGCTTTGTTCCTCAATTCATATACCTGAAAATCAAGGCTTAAACATCAGTTTATGGCACAAATTAAGCACTTGAGGACACTAGATAGATATAAACAAAGCCCAAAATGAGTCGAAATCTTGAACTCATCAACACCCCAACCTTAAACTTTTGCTTGTCCTCAAGTAAAACTCAAGATTAGAAGTTAAAAAAAGATGCCTCAAATAGTGCTACATAAGACTCAACATGAATGCACCCATCAAGACTCAACTTACTCATGCAACAATCAATTGTGCACTCAAAGATTCAAATTGTGACTCACCATTATCAAAGATGCTCAAGTTCACAATACTTGCTTCAAATGCAAGTTCAAGCTCAACAAAGGTACTCAAATGCCCTCATAACAAAGATGATTCCCTCTTCACACAAAGTTTTTCAACAATTTATAGATCCGGAATCACATACAACTCTCACACTAACAAAGATGAACACATGCATGACTTCACCCATAGGTTTGCCCTTATTTTCCCATCAACATTCGTTTCAGCTCACTCAAGATTACAAAGGTCTTTTCAATGCTTGTAACAAGTTTGAGTGTAAAGGTATGGTCATTTTGGCTCAGTGGCTATTACCTTCATGAAATGTGGTCTGAACATCACTTTTTTCCTTTTCTTCAACATTTTGATCATGTGCATAATTCACCCCATTTTTCAACTTCAAATGGACTACCGGATACCGCATTTCTTTTGCACTTTCACTACTTTATTTCACAACTTTTTCATTCTTTTTCTTTTGCTTTATTCTTTTTTTTTATATGGAGGGGTTCCAAAAAAAATTCAAAACCATTAACACTTCTTGATTTACCTTCTCTTTTCATCCCACCGACAAAAGAAAAGCAGTTGTCCTCAAATGCAACTAAAACACAAAAATCAATTAAAACAACAGAGAGGGAGGTAAAAGTGATTCTGTCTACTCAATCGCTCCGTCAGGGCATCAATGCCCGCAGTCATACTCTGGTTTTGGGCATCAGTGCCCGGGGTAACATCAACACCGGCTCCACTAGATCCTTCTATAGAAGTATCCCTCAAGGAACTGTGAATGGCAGACTGTACCATAGCCTCCTCAACCTCAGTCAGACCCTCATATATGGTCTTTTCCTGTACACCGAGCTTCTCCTCATCAGTCTGAGCCTCGGACTCTACAGCCACATCATCAGCTCTAACCTCATCTCTGGTGGTGTTCGGAGGCACATCAGAATAGGGCTAGAATATCTATGTCTAGGTGATCAGAGATCTCCACGGTCCCAAAAATCATCAACATATTTGTGGAATTCAGTTGGTCCACATTTTTTCTCAACTATGCAATTGCGGCCATTAAGATCGTCACCTCATGAGTGGCTCTCTGACCTCGCTCACACACATGTATCCTCTCTATGAGAAATTGATAGTATCTCTCATAAGTGTCAAAGCAGCGATGAGAGCTCTCTCAGATGTCCCAAGTATTACCGCATCTTGCCTAGAGGCCCACACATCAATAGAATGGGCTATGTTCCCCATCCGTAGCAGCATGGTCTGGGTGAGTGGAAGTCGGGATGCAGCAGTACCGGCAGCACACCTAGGAGGCAGGAGGGCAGTAGAAGAGATCGGAGGCATAGAAGGGGCAGAGCTAGAAATACATGAAGGAACATAGGCTGGAGTAGGAAATATTGCCTCTACATGTAGTGTCTCAATGTCAACAGTTGGGGATGTATCCATCGGGGCTGCCCTCTTCTTCTCAGCCTCATCCTTCAAGTACTCGGCCTTAATACATCAGATGTTAGTAGAGGAGGTGGGAATCACTTCCACATCCTTATCCTCATCCCGTGGCACCCTGGCTTGCCTGCACAACTCTGTGATCAACACTGGAAAAGAAAGTGATGTATGCTGCTTCCTAGCTCTCATGGCCATCTCCTGTCTAATTATGGCACTTAGATTGATGCTCTTCCGGGTAATGATAGATCCAAGAGAGGCCCCCTTTGTGTGGTGGAGGATAGACTAGTTTTGGGATGGCATGATTGTGCTCCTGATGAAGCCGAACTAGTACGTCGCTGCTACATTCTGGTCTTTCTTCTCGATTAGCACTCCAGCCTCGATCCACCTAGTTGTTATGTCAGATAAAAGAGGGGATAACCAATTTTTGATGTCCTCCAAAGAAATCCTCTTGATCATGCTCTGGTTGTCATATGCAATGTTTTTAGTGCACTCCAAAACAACGTTTATATCTTCACTATCACACTTCACTTTCCTTCCCTAGACAACCACGTAGTCTACTAGCTTGAAAGTAGTTGCCTTCCTCTTTACCTGTGGCACAAGAGCTCCATAGGCAGTGTAAAACTATCGAACCCAATTAGGAATGCAAGTGCCCCGGGGCTTGGTGAATATCTGGAAGTTGTGGGATTTCAAGGTGTGCCAGATCTCTGGATATCTATCCACCACACCATTTGTGGACAATCTCTTATCTTTGATAATAGTCCTTAGTCCCTCAACCTTTAGTCTGTTGAGAGACCGGGGAGGAGGACCCTGTGCAGGTGGTGCAGGGACCACAGACTGATCTGGAACTGGAGAAAAGGAGAAGTAATTTGAGGCACCCGGATCCAAAACGGATCATTTATCCTTTTGGAGCGCATTTTAGCTCTCCGGGCCAATAGCAGCCGATCATCCTCAAGCTCAGAGATGACACCCTGAGGATCCTGGTGTTCTCCTTCGCTCTCAGAAGTGGTGAGCTGAGTCGCATAGACGACCTCACTGTCAGAGCTGACCTCTGCTGACTCAGCAGCGGGCGTCATACCCTTTCCTTTGCCTTTCCCACCCGTGGTAGGGAGTTTTGTTGCCTTTGCTTTGGATGCTGATGCACCCTCATTGATTATGATTTCTTTTACCCGTTTGCGGGGCGTCATATCTCGTCCTAGTAATTTGGGTCTAGCCATATATGCAAAACACATCGAAAAGAGTTAGAAATAGTTTAAGAAAACTTGCAGAATTCATGTTGCAGAAAGACTCACCGAAAGGGTGATCAAAGGAATTTTTTAGGGGTTAGGGGAGTAGAAAGGGCGATAAAAGGATCTTTTGACGAGTCGTCGAGTGAACTCGGTGAGCGCAGGATTGCCGCCAAAAATTACAAACTCCAATTAGCCAAGTCAAAGTAATTAAGGGTGATCAAAGGGGGACATTGGTGAACCGTCGAATCGTTCGGCAAGCTCGACCCAGCTCGCCAAACTACCCAACGTGCCAAATTTCAACCTCATTTCCCAAAATCAAGCCTGCAGCCCCCAAAGTCAAAATCAAACTCACACATTATGCAATTCATACAAGACCCACAAGACGTATGCCTCCGGGGTACTCAGACTTCCCCAAATTTCTCCAAAATTGGCCATTTGACAACTTTTTCACTAAAGAATGACGTCAACCGCTCCATCATTGGGCAAATTACATCATTTGGATCAATTAGGGGTTACTCAGACTTCACCCAACTAGACCCGACATAAAATAACCGCAACCCAATAATTTAGTGTCAAATTTAATAGAATCACACACAAGGTTTCATCATTTTAAGCAATTAGGCACAATTTTGAAACACAAAATAGGCGAACCAACACATCAAACATGATTTAAGCATAGGCCAACACATAACAACATAATTTTAACGAGAGCATTCGAGTTCAACTACTAATATAGAGTTTGGGGTTCAGAAAACAAACCTTAATGCCGAATAGAGAATTTGATAAGCTAGGCGGCAAAGCAATCCAAATCCAAGAACGAGATCAAACATAAAAAGTGAATAAAATGGGACAATAATAAAGATCTAAAGTGCGGGTGAGAATGTATGGGGTTAGAAATGAGAGAATGTGAAAGATTTTGAAATTTTAAATCGTTTGGCCTTTTAAAACCTTTCAGTTTGTGGTCCTTTAGGTAGAATTAGTGGACCACGCTGAATCACTCGGTGATCCGCCGAGTGGTGAATTACCTTGCCGAGTTTTACAGAACCTCCAGTCAATTTAGGGTCCAAACGGTGGAGAAAATCAGGCCCGCTGACCTGTTCAGTGAGTCACCGATTCATCCAATGGCCCGCCAAGTTTTACAGACTTCCACTTTATGTTTTTGTGAGTCCAACGGCAGTCCAAGTAGGGCTCACCGACCGCTTAGGCAAGTTGCCGACTGGACTCTTAGCTCACCAAATTGCACATTCTCTAACACACTTCTCTTTTCAAACTGCACAATCAATATCCGTTATTCAAACACAAACACAAAGCATTAAAAACTTGGGTTGCCTCCCAAATCAAGCTTTATTTTTTTGGTTTGCCGTAGTATCACTAGGCAACCCCTCTTGTTGTCTTTGGTTTAAATGTGAAGAAATCTGACCCATTTGGGTCTTCAACTGCTTAATTGAGACTGAGTGAGACGTCACCTTCTGGTTGAGGACACTTTATCGGACCTTTCTACCTTGTTGATAATGAGTGAGAGCATGTCTTCCATACGGCCACCCTTAAAATCTTTTGGCTTTTGACACTCATGGGGAGGAACATACATATCCTTCTCCCCCTCTCTTTCCTTCCAAGTGGCGTTACGATCACGCCAATCTATGTCACGGTCTCTCAAGCCTTCATCTCTATTTTAACCCTAATTTCCATCCGATCTTGGGTAATTAGCACGATAACCTCCTATTTGGTTGGCTAGGAAGTTCACTTTCTCATTGTACTGAGCTTCAAATTGGGCTTCATCGGAGTGTACTCCTCCCACACCTACAACATTAATACTCCTTTAACCAGCACCCATGACATTTTTAGACAAGATATCTAGTTGGGTCATCATTTTTGCCATGTTTTGGTCTCTCTCTTGATCTTTTTCGGTCTGCTCCTTTGTCATTCAAAAATTGAGAAGAGAGACTTGGTCCTCACGAGTGTACCACACTCTGTTGATCTTGGTCGTGAAATCAAAGAGTTGGGAAGCTATTTCATAGGGTTGTTGCATTATACCTCTGGGAACAAGTTGATCAGCAACTCCTTTGTTCACCGAGTCAAGACTCCTATAAAAGTATTGTAGCAGCAGGTTGTCGGGAAATCCATAAGTTGGGCATTGCAGCAACAACTTCTAGAACCTCAGCCATGTCTCGTGGATTGGCGCACCCTCCAAGCGTTTGAAACTTTGGATACTATCCCTAAGCGTCATCATCTATGACGGAGGGAAAAACCTCACTTGGAAAACTGTGATCAGCCCCATCCAAGATGTGATGGAGTCTCTTGGCAACTCAACCAACCATTTGTTTGCCTCACATATTAGATAAAATGGGAACAACCTCGATCGGACTGATTCTTACGATATGTTCTTGAATGAGAACGGTCCACAGACATCAACAAAATTCTTGATATTCTCATGGGGATCCTCATGAGCTGGTCACCCAAATAAACCCTTCAGTTGTAGGAGCTGAAGCATGGTGCTTGTGATGTGGAAAACAACATTTCCTTCAGCTGGAGGCAAACGAATGGCCCCAACATCATCCATTTGGAGTGGATCATTGATGTTTGGGTCATTGACATCATTGAGGTTTCCGACATCATCTTGGTCACCCACTTGGCTACTATTACTTCCGTTAACGCTCATCTCCTCCTCTGTTTTAACACAAGCAACACAAAACCAAAAAATAAAATAAGTACATTCAACTATAACCAAAAAGAACACAATTCAACTTCACCAAAAGAATTTCAAACAACACCACTCCCCGATAGCGATGCCATTTTGATTTAACGTTTCAAGCACACCTCATCCAATTCGAGGTGTCAATGATCATAAATCAGTATAAAACTCAACTAAATGAGTTGGGGTCAAATCCCACAGGAAGCGGTACGTGTTTTAAATTCAATTAGGAAGTGCAAATGTGGTCTAATCAGCCATAGGAATGGAAATTATCAAAAAGAACATTATTCAAATTAAAGGGGTGACACGAATGTCAGATGGGGGTTTTAGGTTTTCAATTAACAACTACATACAGTTACAAAAATTTCGAGATAACAATAGGGAAAAGTATTTTCTGGATGTGATCGATTATAGGCAAATATAGGCATATGGATAATTGCAATTACTAGTAAATAGCTAAAGACAAGTGAGTAGGCTAGACTATAAGGGAGATAGTTTTCTCTCAAACAACTACCCCGAATCAAGTGATTTCTTCCGAACATCAACATGCATGAAAATGAAGAGCAGCCCACACCTTAATTCATCCACTCTTTCGAGCTAGATGGGTAGGATTGGGTTTAGGATTTACTCTTTCGAGCTAAACCCAGCTCAACCCAATACCCACAAATTACTAATCAATAACCTTAGTTCTAAAACCTCTCTCTCGATCAAGGCAAGAACACAAAGATAGAATCGCATTTGCAACTACAATTCATAGATTAAACCACAATTAATGATTAAACTTACTTTAAAATAGAATTTAAACTAGTAATTAACAATACCCATCAACTAATTCAACCCATAATCACATGATCACACCCCAAGAATTGGGGTTTCAGCTAAACATTTTAAAAAGGTAAAAACAGTTATGGAATTAATTATCCATCAACTGGGTAAGAGTGATTTAGTCTTTACAATGCTTCAATTTGTCGAATCTTTGAAACCCACTTCCAAATTCTCCAAATTGAACCTCAAAGATTCTTCAAAACTAAGAAAAACTATAGAGAAAAGAGTTATAAGCTAAAATCATTTGTTCCAATGTATCAATATGTGACCAGATACTAAACAAAAATGATCAAAATCTAATTTATAGTCGCCAAAAATAAGCTACGAATGGCCATTTGGCGAAGTAAGACGGGCTCGCCGAACCACTCGGTGAGCCGCCCATTTACCTTTTCCATCACCTTTTCTCCTTGGCATTCAGCATCCTTGAGTTCAGTAATTTTGGGCGATCTATCATTTCTTCATGGAACTGCTTGGTGATTCGTCGACTGCTTCTTTTTGTCTCTGGCTTGGTTTCTTCCCTCATGGCTGGCACACTGGAACTTTAGGCGTTCATACTAGCCACTTGTGATTCTCCAAGTGCTCTTGGCGATCACCAGGCTTGCCTTTCTTCATTTCTTCAGTTTGTTTTGTTCCTTTTTGCCCGGTAGTGTCCTTGCTTTGTTCCTCAATTCATTTACTTGAAAAACAAGGCTTGAACATCAGTTTATGGTACAAATTAAGCATTTGAGGACTTTAAATCTATATAAACAAAGCCCTAAATGAGTCCAAATCTCAGACTTATCACATGGCTGCTTCTGCTTTCCATGTAGCTCCCTCTACGAACTGACTCCTCCACAAAACCTTAACTGAAGTGACTTCTTTATTTCACAACCTCCTAACCTGACGATCAAGGATTTCAATGGGTACCTCTTCATAAGTGAAACTATCCTTCACATCCACACTTTATAAGGGTACTATAGATGTTATATTACTCACACACTTCTTCAACAACGACATGTGAAAAACTAGATGCACTACTGCTAGTTCTGCTGGAAACTCTAATTCGTAAGCCATTTTACCAACCTTTTGCAAGATCTTGTAAGGGCCTACATATCTAAGACTGAGCATCCCTTTCTTGCCAAATCTCATCACCCCCTTCATAGGTGACACTTTCAGAAAAACCCAATCATCAACTTGGAATTCTAAGTCCCTTCTCCTTACATCTGCATATGACTTATGGCAACTTTGGGTTGTCTTAAGTCTATCTCTAATGAGTTGCACTTTATCCATAGCATCATCAACTGAATCTGGCCCTATCAAGGCTTTTTCACCTACTTTAAACCAACCAACTAGAGATCTACATCTACGCCCATACAATGCCTCATAAGGGGCCACTTGAATGTTGGAATGATAATTATTATTGTAGGCAAACTCTATAAGAGAAAGGTGATCAACCAAACTACCCTTGAAATCGATCACGCAAGCTCTCAACATGTCCTCTAAGGTCTGAATGGTACGCTCTGCCTGACCATCCGTCTGTGGATGAAATGTTGTGCTAAGATTAACCTGAGTACCAAGACCTTTTAGAAATGATTTCCTCCGCCAAATTTGTAGTCTTAATAACCAAAAAGGGCACAGACTTAGTAACTCTATCAACTATCATTCAAATGTAGTCATGTTGTCTATGAATATGAGGTAAACCTGTAATGAAGTCCATGTTGATCACTCCCACTTCCAAATAGGAATGTTGATCTCTTGAGTCATACCTTCTGGTTTCTGATGTTCTACCTTTACTTGCTACAAATCTGCTATATCCCTTTTCATACCATTCCACCAAAAGACTTCCCCGCATATCAAGGTACATCTTAGTGGCTCCTGGATGGATAGAATATCTGGAGTTATGGGCTTTTGCAAGAATCATTTGTCTCAACTCACCCACCTTAGGAACATATAATTGACCCTGATAGTGAAGCACACCATCTCCCCCTTGAGAGAAAACCTCAAACCTTTGTTGATGGACTGCACCCTTTAGTTGGAGCAATATCGGATCACTGTCTTGCTTTTCCTTGACCTCCGCTACAAATGAAGATTCTGACCCATTCTGAATTGTTACAGTATCATCTGATATGCTTATAAGGCGAACTCCCAAGCGAGCAAGCTTGTGAACGTCTTTTGCTACTTTCTTTCTTTCTTCCTCAACATGTGCTACACTACCCATAGATAGTCTACTAAGAGGATCTGCTACTACATTGGCCTTACCAGGATAGTAATGCACACTCATATCATAATCCTTGAGGAACTCAAGCCATCTCCTTTGGCGAAGATTCAATATTTTTTGGGTGAACATATATTGAAGGCTCTTATGGTCTGTGAACACATCTACATGAAAACCATACAAGTAATGTCTCCAAATATTAAGTGCAAACACCACTGCTTCAAGCTTGAGGTCATGAGTTGGATAATTATTTTCATGCATCTTAAGTTGTCTAGAAGCATATGCTATAACCTTACCTCGCTGCATCAACACACAACCTAGACTGACTCTGGAAACATCACAGTAGATAACATAACCGTCTGAACCCTCTAGTAGAGTCAAAATAGGAGTTGTAGTCAACCTAGTTTACAGTTCTGCAAAGCTTTTCTCACAACCATCGAACCACTGAAACTTGACCTTTTTCAAAGTTAACTTAGTCAATGGAGAGGCTATGGATGAAAATCCTTCCACGAACCTTCTGTAATAACCCGCTAGGCCCAAGAAACTTGTGATATATGTAGGAGAGGTAGGTTTAGGACATTGTTTCACTGCTTCTGTTTTCTGAGAATCTACTCGTATTCCTTCGCTAGACACAATATGAACAAGGAAAGCAACAAATTCCAACCAAAACTCACATTTGCTAAACTTAGCGAATAATTGGCGATCTTTGAGAGTTTGCAGGATAACCCTCAAATGATTCACATGTTCTTCCTCATTCCTAGAATAAATGAGGATATCATCAATAAACATGATAACGAACAAGTTTAAATACTGCTTGAATATTATGTTTATCAAATCCATGAAAGCTGCAGGAGCATTGGTTAGTACAAATGACATAAGTACAAATTCATAATGACCATAACAAGTTCAGAAGGTTATTTTTGGGATGTCACTATCTCTGACTCTGAGTTGATGATGACTGGATCTGATGTCTATCTTTGAGAAATGACTAGCGCCCTGAAGTTGGTTAAACAAATCATCAATCTTGGGAATAGGATACTTATTCTTGATTGTGACCTAGTTCAACTATCTATAATCGATGCACATTCTGAGGGAACCATCTTTCTTTTTAACGAACAACACTGGTGCACCCCATGGGAAAATACTAGGGCTAATGAAGCCCTTATCTAGAAGGTCTTTCAACTGCTCTTTCATTTCCTTAAGCTCAGATGAAGCCATTCTGTAAGGAGGAATAGAAATAGGTTGGGTATCTGAAAGGAGATCAATTCCAAAGTCAATTTTCATTTCGAGAGGAACTCCGAGAAGATCTTCTGGAAACACTTTTGGGAACTCATTAACTACTAGAACTAACTCAAGAGTTAAGGTTTCGGAGCTTGAATCCTTAACCCGAACTAATTGATAGAGATAACCCTTAGAAATCATCTTTATGGCCTTAAGGTAAGAAATGAATCGACACATATGCGCTAAGCTACTACCCTTCCATTCTAAGATTAGTTCGTATGGAAACTGAAAATGAACAATCCTAGTTCTACAATCGACTGAGGCATTACAGGAATTTAATCAATCCCTGCCTATCATTCAAAATCTACCATTTCTAACTGTACAAGATCTGCTGAGGTGACTTTCTGGGAGACTATGATAGGGCAATTTTTGTATACCCGTCTACCTATAACTGGGTCACTGACTGGAGTAGAGACTAAAAAGGGTTCTGAGAGAGTTTTTGGACTGACACCGAAGTTGACTGTTATATAGGGAGTTACAAAGGAAAGAGTAGCCCCTAGATCTAACAAAGCATAAATATCTAAGTTAAAAACTCGTAACATACCAGTGACTACACCAAGAGGATATTCCTAATCCTGGAGAGCCTGAAGAGAACACAACTTGTTCTGGCGTTGTCCACTACCATACCCTAAGCATCATTTCTTTCCTGCAAAACACTCGCACGGATGGTTCTTACCATAGTTTGGACAAGTTTGGTTGGTTCTGGTGCCTAAAATACTCCCCTGAGACTTAGAGCCTTATACCCTACCTTTCTAATCCTGTCAGAACATGGAGGATGGAACACTAGCTGATGAAGGTGCTGGAGCTGAAGGCTTTTGCTGAAACTATAAGCGCTTTCCACCACCCGATTTCTGTTGAGAATACTCATAGTTGTCTCTTCTAGCCTTCTTATTATCCTTAGCATGTTCCCTAAGATTATCGCCCTCAACATGCTGAGCATAAGTCATGAGCCTAGAGATGTTGATATTTTCCAGCAACATAGCATTCCTACACTCTGTTTTCACTAAGTCGGATACCCCATACATAAACTTGTTTATTTAAGCCCTAGAATCGGCAACCATGTGAGGAGCATACCTGGAGAGTTGGGTGAACTTGAGTCCATACTCTTGGACTGTCATGCTACCTTGTCTCAAATTCATGAACTCCTGATATTTTGCCTCCCTCAACTCTCTTGGGAAGAATCTGTCCAGAAAGGTCTCACTAAACCACTCCTAAGTGATAGAAGCTACATTTGTACCCCTATTCTCTTTCCATTGAGTATACCAGATATGAGCTACATCCTTAAGCTGATAGGGTGCCAACTCTACCCTATCATTACTTGTCACTTGCATCACTTCGAAGGTCTTCTTGACCTGATGTATGAAGTTTAAGGGATCCTCACCAATCTGCGATCCTAAGAACTCAGGAGGATTCATCCTAATGAAATCACGAACCCTGGCTTCCACTGATCCACCACCAACATTTGCAGGAACTTGAACCTACTGGTTGTTCACACTCTGAGCCAAAAGTTGAATGGCATTCCGAAACTCAGCATTCGAAACTTTCTGATCTGGAACGAGAGGGGCTGCATTAGGATTGTGTGCATTCACATTCCTTCGATAAGATCTACGAAGAGGCATGATCTGAAAGCGCATAACGAAGGATTAGAATGATGAAGTTTGATCATACCTCACGCACGAAAAGAGTAACAACAAAATGAAGTTTCCCTAAAACACTTCGTAGCCTCCCTCTCATTAGATGTGGTGTACTTCACACCCATGAAAATAAATCTACTTAGTGCGGCTTTTCAGACATCCTAGGACTCTTAAACCGAATGCTTTGATACCAAGTTTGTCACGCCCCGAGTGACCCCAAGCTAACTCTGCTGGCATATCATAAGCATACTAAATAAATTGAAGTAAAGAAATATTGTGCGGAAGCTAAATTATCATGTAAACTAAAATAATGGGGAAATACCCATAAATTGTTTGAATATATAAAAACTGAGAGTTTAACAACAACTGAAAAGTCAAACTCAAATGCTAAAGCTGAATCTAACTATGTCTGAAAATAGTCTCTAACTGACTAGAAGTGTTGGGACATGCCCCAGCTAAATCTACCAAAACGAAAACTAAGACTAAAAGCGAAGGAAACAAGTATGTCATCCTCAGAGAATGATAACTCACTACTGATGCTGCTGAGCTGAAGATCGAGAATCGATCTATGCGTGATCTGAAAGCTGAGGACCTGAACCTACATCACAAGAAGATGTAGCGCAGAGTATGCGTCATTACTTAAAAGGTACTGAGCATGCATGATATAATAAAGTTGAACAATTAACATAACTGAAACAAAGCATATATATGAGCAATGATAAGAGATAAGTAAGATACTATACTGAAAATACTGAACATGAACTAACTGAATGCAATGACCAAGTTTATAACATGCTGATACTGAAATCTAATTTTAATTGATAACATGGTCAATGCAATAGAATCTAATTGTAAGGGAACTACTAATAACTGACATAAATATGAGCTAAATATGGAGTCTGATGTATACGCCCTATCGAGAGGACCCAATATACCCTTCAAGAGGTATAGAGGCATGACTGGCGTGATCACTAAAATGTAATGCCCACAGAGGGGAATTATAAGCGTACGGGGGCACGTAGTTCTAGGACTTGAGGGTGATCGACCCTAGTCCACTCGGTATTAAGTTACTCCCAATTTATTATGTGATTAACAATTTATGACTGAATTTCTGTAATACTGGATAGCTCAAAATACTGACATGCTAACTGAAAATGCATCATTAATGTACTAAAAATGAAACATTCAAATCTGAGGCATGTATAACTAAAATAACTGACCTAGCATGTGTAATTCATGAACTAAACGAACTACATAGCTAGGGTTCAAAATTTATTAAAGAATCTACACAAAACAACACTAAAATCATGATAATTTGATTAGGAACATTAAATTAACTAAATTCATAATAATCTGCTGAAATTCTAGAAACCGTAGGTTTTGATAATAAGAAGGGAATCAAGAATATGACTAAATTCTAGGAACTTAATGGGTGAAAGGAACCCACTAGTGAAATTCCACATACTTGGTGACAAAATTCATGGAGAAATCTTTCGATTTCGGGGCTGGAACTGATGAAAACTCGTTGCGTTCTTAAACTAGGGTTGCTCGACTTCTTCTCCTCTTTTGTTCTAATATTGATGATTTTTTTGTCAATAATTGGTTAGGTGGTTCTAATTTGTTTACAAGGTTAAAACTGACCAAAACCACGTAGTTTAGGTGTCCAACGCATGGGAGAAAAGACAAAAATTACCCTACTTAAAAAGTCTGACGGGCTGACCACGGCCCATATGACGGGCTGTCAAAGGGACCATGGACTGTGGGGCCGGTCGTGGTCCTTGGTCCAGTAGCAGGTAGTTCTGGGGTCTTCAACCACAAGCCCTCCACGGCCTGTGTGAAGGACCACGGACCGTGAAGGTCGATGTGGTTCTTCACTAGGGTTTGTGGTCTGCTGGCTCAGGTCTACGGACCCTCTCATGGCCCGTCATCAAGACCACGGCCCGTGGAGGGCTTCGTGGTCTGATGTCAGGACTTGAGGGAACTCTGACTCTCCACCACGGGCACCAGTACGGCCCGTGAGGTGGTCGACTGCCCGTGAAGGGTCTTGTGGTCCACCCCTATTGGAGTATGCTGAAGTCCACAAGCAGGTCAATGGATCGTGGACCCTTTCACGGTCCATGAACCATGTTGTGGTTCACTGGTTCAAGTGATTTCTTCTGCACTTTTTTTATGTCTGGCTTCCGAGGTGTTACAGGTGTAGTTTGAGTGCAGAATATCTGATGCTGCTATTTTGGTTTAAATTTGGTACTATTTTGAAGCTTTTCTGGTGCAATGTTAGTAATTTTTTGTGATGTTCTGGTACTTCTCTGCTACTTTTTTGGTGCATTTATAATGTCGTTTTAGTGTGAATCTAGTGCGCAACTAATTTTGTGAAATTCCTATGTTGTTTTGGTGCACAAAAGACACTGTTAAAAAATTAAACGGATGCTTCAGAGAATATCAAAATTGCACCAATTGTTAAAATATGGAGGACTATTAGTGCTCTATGATAATAAAAAAAAGGATTACTTTGACTCATAACTCAAAGATATGGGAAAATTTTGATCCTTCAATGTTTTTTTGTAATAGTTTATTCCATTCTAAAGGGCCACAGTGAACAACTAGAAATTATGACATCTCATTTTAGATTTTTTAACAAGACTCTCGTGACATAACACAATCAATATAGCTAGACATAAAATATTAATTTCCCTAAACCACATTGTGTATAGGATCACTCATCACACTAATGTATAAACCCTTGAGCTTTATTTTCCTCTCACTTGTAAAATTTCAGTGTTTGAGAATCTAGCAAAACATTGAACTAAAAACCCTCTCTAATTGATTTTACCAGAATTCATCCTGGAGAATTTACCAGTAATCTATGATTAAGGTGAATTACTCGGTCAAAAAGTCTGTCACTTTGCTTAGACCATTAAATACACCTGAATTTATCACATAAAATTTATCCTATGAACTTTCTAATTTAAAAGTTTTAAAATATCAAAAAAGGCAGATTTTTTATTTATTTACTCAGTTTAGACAAGTAATTGTAGTTAAAATTATGAACTTAGCATATCTACTAGAGAGATTTATTTATTTATTTTTAGTCTCCATTATTTTTTGTGCTATGTATGGCGGTACTTTTCATAATGAGTTTCCACGTTGATAGTGAGATTTTATTATTGTCTTCAATTTTTTTTATCATATTCTCATAACCTGTTCTAACTATTTTATTTTTATTTTGCGCTTTGATTTTTGAAGTGACAGATTTTAGCATTGATAGAGATCGATATTTTCTTTTCAGTGTTGGAGTACAACATCTTAAATACTTGAAAATGGTAAAGTTTTTGAATTGTCTTAATATTTATGTTTGTCACGACCCGAATCTACACCCCTGGCACTCAAGAACCATTACTGGTCCCCAAGCGAACCCTCATCCTGGCTGACTACAAGCGGAAGACTAACTTAAGCATGCAAAAGCTTAAAACTGAATAAAATTCAATAAACTCAAATTTTCGAAACTTTAACTCAAATGAACAATTTTGAATAAAAATAATATATTCAACTCACCATAAAATAGGCAACTTAAGTCTTTAAAACATTCAATAAAATAAATAAATAATACAGACTTCCCAACTATATTGACTATCTATGAAGCCTCTAACTGATAAAGATGGAAGGCAGTACAAGACCCACGACATCCTGACTAAACTGAAAAGTAAATGAAATCCTCCGTAAACAAGGAGGCTCACCATTGCTAACTCGAACTCCCGGATGTATCAACGAATCTCCTATTGATGATCCTGAATAGCTGTGTCTGCATCATGAAAATATGCAGGCTAAATGGCTCAGTATGTGGAATGTACGAGCATGTAAATGGAATTCTAAAACTTAACATAAGCTTGAACTTGATAAAAATGGAAACATACTTACCTCTTTTCAAACTTACTCAACTCAAGGAATACTCAAGGATACTCAAAACTACTCAACTTACTCAACTCAGAAGTACTCGAGAATAAGATATTCAACACAGAGATTAGATACTCAACTCAAAGATATGATATTCGACTCTGGTACTCAACTCAATATAAAGCAACAATACACATGCAATATATGGAAAGATTTATAAAATAGTAAAAATAACTTAGTTCGTTAAAGAAAATGCAATAACAAACTCAACTTTACTTATATAATAAAGTAATATAGTTTATGTGCGAGTTTCTCTAACCGGCAACCACCACTATGAGCCTAAGTGGTGATACAGCGTCTTGCCCACGCTGCCAGAACTGTCCTACACTTTGCCGTCATATAGAACGTTTAGCTTAGTGGATCCACTAGCTTAACTTATGTGATCATCTAAAAAGCATGACCCATTAATACCTATGATGTCTACATGGTTTATGGAGACTTGAGTTATCTGGACTCGCATTCCCATATCGGTGCTCAATACTACTCCCAAAATATACTTAGCTCATATGTTTGTAAAAACAAAACTCTTTCTTTGGTTTGAGATAATTACTCAAAACTTAACTTGAAAGCTCTCTTGGAAATCATAGTTTCCTCTTTACTGAAAAACTAGCTCAAAGGCTCTTTTGAAATCTCAATTTCCTTTCTTGTTTAAATGTGAAAACATTTACTCTTTGGGAATACATAGTCCCGATATACTCTTTTGAAGAAATAACTCAACTCTTTACTCTTTACTCTTTACTCATTACTCTTTGCTTAACTTAAAACTTATGTCTTAAAACAAAGTTAAAACTTTTGTAAAAGACTTCTTAAAATATGGTTCATGCCGAAATATGGACGTGAACGACTCAATGCAAGGTTTTCAATAACCATAGATAGAACTCAATACTTGGAACTCAAGAACTTCAATAATACTACTCACTTCAAGAATGCTCAACTCATAGGGTTCATGCGGAATTTATGAGCATGAACTACTCAACTCAATGACTCAAACATACTTTTCATTTCAAGACTGTTTGACTTATAGGGTTCATGCAGAATTATGGACATGTATAACCCAACTCAAGGACTTCATGGGTAACATGTAATAGTCTCATGATGAAGAATGTAATCTCAAAGGGGTTAGAAATTCAATACTTAAGACTTAGGACATAGAGATATTACTTCTCTTATAGATACTCAACTTATGGAGTTCATGCGGAATTTATGGGAATGAACGATTTGACTCGTAGGTCAACATAACATTATGGAACTCATGATACATATCTTCTCATTCTCATACCTACTTCCTCAAAATTTAGTTCAAATCAATATTTGATATCAAAGGATTCACAATTGAACTCAAAGACTTTCTTGAAACTCTACTCTTAACTCTCTTTTGAATGTGAATTATGAATTCAAGATTTATGCTTTATGTTTCATGATATAAAGGATCTCATCATGAAAAAGTAGAATCATGAATACATTCTCCTCACTCTCATACTCACTTGCTCGAGTCTTGAAAAAAAATTACTAGAAATTGTAGAAGACTCCTCAAAAGACTCAAAGGGACTTTCTCGAAATGCTTGAATGAACTCTAAAAACTTAACTCTTAACTCTACCTTGAATTTGAATTATTAATTCAACTTCATGATAATGTTAGGAATGATTTTAGGTTATTAGAAGTAGGTTAGATTAGTTAGAATCGAAAAAGAGTGAAGGTACCCTTCGAAAGAACTCAAACGGAGCAACCGATTGCAAACTGGACGGGGCAGGAGACCCTGGGGCTATGGGTGGCGCGGGGTGCCAGCCCCTAAACTTCAGAGCATACTTTGGGGTGCTCTGGCTGGCGTGACACGCCTGGCCCCAACCCAGAAGACCCGACGAAATTCTTTGCTCGTCTTCTCACCCTATTCCGCCTAGAATCAAACGGTTTCTTCCCCAATCACTTGGATTCGATTACTTAACATAAGGACACTCTAATCTACTGAATACAGCCCTAAAAACAATTACATTAATCTCAATAAATCATCAAAATCCCAACAAAACAAGATTTAGAATGAACTTCAAGAACACCTACAAAGAACTCATCAAGAACTCTAATCCTTCAACTTTAAGAACGAAATTTCGCTGAAAATAACATGATTGGTGTGTGGGTGAACTAAACCAACACTATGGAAACTTACATACCTCTTAGGGATTAAACTCATGGCGAAAGTCCGCAACAAAATGCAAGACTCTCGACGAACATTTCGATCCTTTCTCTTTTCTCCTCTTCTTTCTCCTTCTTTTCTCTTCTTGAACTCTCAACTAAAACCCTAGGCGTAAACTAGGATTATAAAACTGAACCTAATCATATTATACCCCTAAAATATTACTAAAGACGTATTAAATCTGATTGGGTAAGGAAAAGACCAAAATACCCCTCTAAAATCCGGTTTTGACTTTCCTTATCTAGACAGCCCAACTTCGAATGCACATATCTCCCTCATACGAACTCGAAACTGAGCAAACTCAGTGGCGTTAGAAATATAATTCAAAGGTATTTCCTACGGTATCTTATAAAACACCTAACTCATCCTGAGCTAGGATTTATGGTTGAGCTAGGATTTATGGTCGTTTGAAGTCAACTCAAAACTCATACTTAGCTTAACTTGCAAAATTTCAGATTTTTACTATTTCCAATTTAATATTTTTGAAACTCAAGGTGCTACATCTAGTGACCTTAACACTTAAGAAATTTTTAATTCCTTGGTAAAATATCACTCACTACGAAGAATGGTTCGAGTCTTAGCTCAAAACTTTTCTGGGGTGTTACAATATCTCCCCCTTGGGATCATTCGTCCTCGAATGACAACTGGACTGGGTTACTCTTACTAAGGCGTGCATATAATGGTATGCTCTTACTATATTCAAGCTTAATCCAAATCCTTAGGTTCGGGTTCTATACCTCTCTATAAGGAACCTCATCCCAAAACTATTACTCTTTACCACCACATTCAAGCTTGGTACTCGAACAACTCCATGAACTCCTACTAACCACTCCTTCATATCCAACTAAGGGCTCTCATTTTAACTATTTCTCTTAGTAATACCTAATCCTCTTCTTCCTCATTGTTAATAACCTTAGATGGAATTATCACACCTTCACTAACACGATAAGAACATCAACCTCCTCTTTTTTAACATCACTCCATTACAAAAAGGACCTCTAAAAAGATATCCCCCAAACTCTTTGAATTCATTACCATCTTAATCTCAAACACTTCACTCGATTTCTCATCTTGTCATCTCCCCCTTAGGTCTAAATCTAACACTTTGAAAGCTATTGACATATTCCATCATCTCTAAATGGTCTACCTCTTCTTTTAATCTAACACTTGGGAGAAGTTTTTCTCATGCCTACCAAACTCTCTATAAGCGATACTAAGACCTCTTTCTAAGGTGTTTCCCTTACCCTCTTCTGGTTACGTACCCTCTCGGTACACCTCTTAACGCTCTTATTACTCTTGTGACTTAGCCACACTTCACTGCCCTTATCTAAAGGTTAGGGTCTCTCATTTGTACTACTCACATTCATTGCAGCAACATCTCAATTCCTCACCTACTCTATGTCAAGTCTACTAGATCAAATTTTAAGATTAACATCATCACCCTCATGTTGTCATTCTTTGGATCATGATACTCATCTCAAATTCAAGCTTAATGTTCATTACTAAACCCGAATATCAATACGATTGCTCGCCTATATACTATACCTCATTACTTCATCAATTCTATAACTTAATGAACATCATGACCCTCTCAAACAGATCATAAGCCTAGCTTAGATCTATCACTTTATGAATATTTTTTCTCTTCTATTCAACACTTACCCTTGGTCATTACCTACACAATGACACTTCATCACAAACTCCTTTCTAGCTAAAACACACTTTACCTCCTATGGTGGAATCTTCACAACTCATCACTTCTTAGTCTACCCATAAGGGAAACCTCTTCATTAATAACTTACTAGGTGAATGACTATAATAACATAGCTCTTCAAAACACTATCTCCCTTTCTAGGATTACTAAACTTCTGCATACTATTCTCTTAACTTAAGGGTCACTCTTTACTACTATTGCTCGTAATCTCGTAGCTCATGCTACCTTTTTGGGTGGAAATATTACCCAAGCTCTAAACATACCTCCTCATAAGGATCTCAACTGAAACAAGGCTTAAGGAAAAGGAGTACTACTCGCTTTAAGCTAAAACGCACGATTCATATGATTATGGGTGCATTACTCTGAAACTGAACACTTAACTTACTTTTGGGATTCTCTCAAGCCCCTCTGGAGTCTCGTGACTTTCTCAAGACTCTTGCCAAGAACAACTCATCCATAAGGATCTTTACACTTTACTTTTCAACCACCTCTAGTATGATGGGTAGTCGAATGAATATGAGAAAATCACGAGTATGAATAAATCTTTATGACATAGCTCTATTGCAAGATTAAGAGTATAAAAAGGGGAAACTTTTCTTAAATGTTTGTAGTCCCTCATTTATAGAAGTGGGGCCCTCACAACCATAAATGAGAACCTACTGACATGGCTTCATAGACACCCTAGGACACTTAAACTATCTGCTCTGATACCAAGTTTGTCACGACCCGAGTCTACACCCTGGACGTGGACGGCACTCAAGAACCATTGTTGGTCCCCAAGCGAACCCTCATCCTGGCTGACTACAAGCGGAAGACTAATTTAAGCATGCAAAAACTTAAAACTGAATAAAATTCAATAAACTAAACTTTTCAAAACTTTAACTCAAATGAACAACTTCGAATAAAAATAATATATTCAACTCACCATAAAATAGGCAACTTAAGTTTTAAAGCATTCAGTAAAATAAATAAATAATACAGACTTCTCCACTATACTGACTATCTATGAAGCCTCTAACTGATAAAGATGAAAGTCGGGACAAGACCCACGACATCCTGACTAAACTGAAAAGTAAATGAAATCCTCCGGAAACAAGGAGGCTCACCATAGCTAACTCGAACTCCCAGATGTATCAACGAATCTCCTGAATACCTGTGTCTGCATCATCAAAAGATGTAAGCCAAATGGATCAGTACGTGGAATGTACGAGCATGTAAGGGGAATTCTAAAACATAACATAAGCTTGAACTTGATAAAAATGGAAACATACTTACCTCTTTTCAAACTTACTCAACTCAAGGAATACTCAAAGATACTCAAAAATACTCAACTTACTCAACTCAGAAGTACTCGAGAATAAGATACTCAACCCAGAGATTAGATACTCAACTCAAAGATATGATATTCAACTCTGGTACTCAACTCAATATAAAGCAACAATACAGATGCAATATATGGAAAGCTTTATAAAACAGTAAAAACAACTTAGTTCGTTAAAGAAAATGCAATAACAAACACAACTTTACTTATATAATAAAGTAATATAGTTTCAGTGGGAATTTCACTAACCGACGACCACCACTATGAGCATAATTGGTGACACGGCGTCTTGCCCACACTGCCAGAACTGTCCAATACTTTGCCGTCATATAGAACGTTTAGCTTAGTGGATCCACTAGCTTAACTTATGTGATCATCTAAAAAGCATGACCCATTAATACCCATGATGGCTACATGGTTTATGGAGACTTGAGTTATCTGAACTCGCATCCCCATATCGGTGCTCAATACTACTCCTAAAATATACTTAGCTCATATGTTTGTAAAAACAAAACTCTTTCTTTGGTTTGAGATAATTACTCAAAACTTAGCTTAAAAGCTCTCTTGGAAATCAAAGTTTCCTCTTTACTGAAAAACTAGCTCAAAGGCTCTTTTGAAATCTCAGTTTCCTGTCTTGTTTAAATGTGAAAACATTTACTCTTTGGGAATACAT
>JAJOOS010015184.1:0-36887 GCA_029582725.1 Solanum chiquidenum
GATCATCAATGAAGAATCATCATCCTATCAATGGAGAATCAACATCATCATATCAATGGATCATCAACATCAACATTATCCTATCAATGGATCATCAATGAAGATTCATCATCCTATCAATGGAGCATCAACATCATCCTATCAATCGATCATCAATGAAGAATCATCATCCTATCAATGGAGAATCAACATCATCATATCAATGGATCATCAACATCAACATTATCCTATCAATGGATCATCAATGAAGATTCATCATCCTATCAATGGAGCATCAACATCATCCTATCAATCGATCATCAATGAAGAATCATCATCCTATCAATGGAGAATCAACATCATCATATCAATGGATCATCAACATCAACATTATCCTATCAATGGATCATCAATGAAGATTCATCATCCTATCAATGGAGCATCAACATCATCCTATCAATCGATCATCAATGAAGAATCATCATCCTATCAATGGAGAATCAACATCATCATATCAATGGATCATCAACATCAACATTATCCTATCAATGGATCATCAATGAAGATTCATCATCCTATCAATGGAGCATCAACATCATCCTATCAATCGATCATCAATGAAGAATCATCATCCTATCAATGGAGAATCAACATCATCATATCAATGGATCATCAACATCAACATTATCCTATCAATGGATCATCAATGAAGATTCATCATCCTATCAATGGAGCATCAACATCATCCTATCAATCGATCATCAATGAAGAGTCATCATCCTATCAATGGATCATCAATGAAGATTAATCATCCTATCAATAGAGCATCCACAACATCCTTTCAGTGGATCATCAACATGAGCATCATCCCGCCGATGGATCATCAATCATTATCGTATCAATGGAACATTGACGTTATCATTCTATCATGTAGCAGCATTATCCTACCAATGGATCATTATTATCCTACTAATAGATCATCATCATCCTATCAATGAAGCATCGTCATCCACATCATATCAAATCATCATCTACTGCGTCAAAACCGATGGAGGCTGACATCAGAAAATTTATAGAAAAGAACACGTGTTGAATACGAAATCACCGAAGTTTGCCATGCAGAAAACAAGCAATGACATCTCCAAATCCTCAGCAAATCATGAGTTGTAATGGACATACTGTGTTCGAAAGCGGTATCCGTTATCTTTTACTCTCAATACTTCTTTATTTTCTCATCTAGTTGAAAAAGATGTTTATGGTTATTCATAAAGATATACTCATTTGTTATATGAATGATCTTTCTTTATTTTTTGACTCAAACCACTAGCTAGAGTGGCACTATGTCTACTAATTATTTACTTTGAGATTGCAGAAATATATTGAACATACTTATGTGACATCTTTCACAGCAAGAATAACTAAAAAGCATCGTAAAAGATGCTACCACTTTGTCCAGTTATGGTTTCTACTAACAAGTTTATTTCAGTCTTTGTTGAGAGCATCCAAGAGGATGAATTCTCAAATCAAACCACAGGTGTGGACGAAATCAATAAGGATGCAGCACAACGTGGAACGTTTTCTTAGCAGTGAACTGGGACATAGTCCAAAGAGGAGTATCAAACTCTTAGGACGCGAGCTGAGGAACGACTTTCACCATAATTAAACCACACCCCTATCAGAAGGCATGTGGGTTTTTCTTAGGGTTATCGGTTTCAGTTTTGCATCCAGAATTTTTTTTGTTTTCACCGGAGGCAGCTTTCCAATCCGAGTGACAATGCACCTACCCTCATATCCACATTCAGACCAGAAACCACATGATAAGGGAGTACTTAGTCGAAGAGCTTTGGAAATTATGTCCGTGTAAGTTCTTAATTATGGGTGTGAGGTGCACCACATTCATGGCTAAGAGGCTGCAAGCTTCTATTTCATACGCGACTTATTTTGCCACTCTTCCCAACCGAAGGTTATCTTAGCATAAGAGATTTCCTTTTCAACCGATCGAGTTGAACTACAGACATCCTGATTCCTTAAGTTGAGGGGTATGTAGGCGGGATCAGTGTTGAAAACTCGATTATATTCCACCATTCGCTCTTAAATCTTACTCCCAAGCATTTTGGTCTCTCTATAATTCGATATCGGAATAACTTTTGAATTCTTTCAAATTCGTGCGTCGAATCAAGCGTATCGAACTACAAGTAGCGTGAATTCTCATATAGCTTGGGATATGTAGGAAACCCATTTTCGGGGGTCGGCCATAATTCCTAAAGTCCATACCGAAATCCCTTTTTCGGAAAAGATGAAGATATGGTCAGTCAAAATTGGATTAGTCAATTTCATTTTCCTCGAATTTCTTGCATCAATCCAAGTAAAATGAGGGACAGTTGTTGACACCTAATTTTGACCCTCCCCGATAGTAATTAATTTTTGAACTTCTTAATTTCAAATGATTTAAAGTAATTAGTTTTATAAAAATTCATAAATATAGTTTGCAAGTTATTTTAAATAGTTTTGTGACTTGCTATAATTTTTAAGTAATATATATGTTTTATATAATTATGTATATAATTAGTATATTTTATGATTATTCAAAAATTGTCTCAAAATGATTTTACTTTAAGTCAAGTATTTTCTTAATTTAGTTTAGTTCAAATTATGGTTATAATTTTAAATTAATTAGTTTATAATTAAATTAATTATTTTATTTTCGTTGAAGTTAAGAAGCTCATTAATTAATTCGTATTAATTCATCATGTTTAAGTTTTGACAAAATCCAACAATTAAATTTGATTTGGTTACCTTTGAAATTTATTTGGGCTATTGTTTAATTACAATTTTAGCCAAAGTCTATCATTTTGTTTCAGCCAATTAAAGGACCAAATTTTGGGCCTTTTATTTGCAATTTTCAGCAGTCCCTCAATTTTAATCATCTAAAAGCCCAACACAGCCCCAATCTTTCTCTCAAAATAACCCAGCAGCCCACTCCATGACCCGACCCAAAGCGGCGTTAATCATAATGCCAAACAACGACGCGTGCGACTCCAAGGTTTACTTGTTAAGCCTTGCTTAACACTCATCTCTTATGGGAATATCAATCCATGATCAAGTGATTCTATCATTCTCATACATCAAACATTTATAGGGTAGGTAAGGTGAGTATAGGACGTTAACCACAATTCTACCTATTAGACTTGTCGTCTCATTTAGACTTTACTCTCAAAGCCTTAGCATCAATAGTAATCACATTAGCTTCACTCCAAAGCCTTAACTATTATGATCAGAAACCTTACTCTCAAGGTTTCTTTCTAAATCTCTTTTTCATACCTAGGTTTCAAGGTATGTTGATCACATCTTTCATTACTAGGTGATTCTAGTCACAATTGATCATAATGGTTCAAATTAAACTTTACATGTCAAGATTCATCATATACAATAGAGTCTAGTTCAATTCATGATTATATGTTCCTAACTTTGAACAACTACTACACATGACATTGATTTAGGCAGATCAGTTCACCTCTAATTGCATTAACCCACAAATATAACATTCATCAATTTTAAGTTGCTTCTTCTTCTTCTTCTTCTTCTTCTTCTTCTTCTTCTTCTAGAGAGAGAATTGTTTTTGGAGAATATTTGGGGTCTTAGAAGAATGAGTATAATGATTTAGTTTAGTGGCCTATTAGGTATTTATAGGTGGTTAAATAACTAACTAACCGACCTACCTTAACTCCTAATTAATTACTAACTTAACCCCCAAACCCCTAACACAAAACTAAAAACATAAACTCTGCCCCCACCTACGACTCCACCACCTACGGATCATGGGTGGAGTGACAGGGCGTACTACACCTCCATAGGTGCTGTTTCAGAGGCTAAAAATGCAGGCCTTGACCCACGACCCCCACCTACGGCCAGTAGGTGGCCAAGCGTAGGTGGCCTGCAATTTTGGCAGATTTGGGGATGTTTTGATGGTCCTCCTCAAGGACCCCTTGGGTGGACCTTGGGGGTCGTACCTTGACGCCCTACCCCTTAAACCCCTATTCAAAGTACGGGAATCATTTCTTGTGATTTTAATCATCAAACCACACTCCAAAACTCTTAAGAAAAGCCCTAGAACTCTCTATTTCAACTTACTAATTTCTGAGGCGTAACACTTAACCTTAGTACCAATCCCTTTTTGCAATGCCTTCCAAAAGTGTGAAGTAAATTGAGTACCCCGATCCAAAATAATAGATAAAGGAACCCCATGCAACTTTACTATCTCCTTGAAATACAATTTGGTATAGTCTTACCCCAAAAAGGAAACCTTTAAGGAAATAAAGTGGGCCAATTTAGTCATTCTATCAACAATGACCCGAATAGAATCATGTTGCCTTCGAGTACGAGGCAAACCCACAATAAAGTCCATATTCACATCCTCCCACTTCCAAGTGGGAATATCTATATCTTGGGACAAGCCTCCCGGCCTTTGGTGTTCGCCCTTAACTTGTTGACAGTTCGAACACTTGGCTACAAAACCCGTTATATCCTTTTTCATACCATTCCACCTATAGACTTCTCATAGATCACGATACATCTTGGTGGCTCTCGGATGAATAGAGTCCCCGCAAACCATGAGCTTCCTCTAGGATTTTCTCTCTTAAGCCATCAACATTCGTAACCCATAACCAACCTTGGTATCTAAGCACCCCATCTACCTCTTGGGATAAATCCTCAATGGACTTGTTGTGTACCGATTCTTTCAACTCAACTAATACCGGATCAAGGTCTTGCTTGGACTTAACATCCATAACGAAGGATGATTCGGAACCATTGTGGACCGTGACACCACCCTTGGCGGAATCCACTAGTTGAACACCTAATCGGGCCAACCTATGCACATCACGATTTAACTCCTTCTTCTCATCCTCTACATGGACCACACTACCCATGGACAATCGACTAAGGGTATCCACAACTACATTGGCTTTGTCGGGATGGTAAAGGACACTCATGTCATAATCCTTCAAAAGTTCTAACCACCTTCTTTGTCGGAGATTCAAGTCATTTTGATCAAACATATATTGAAGACTCTTGTGATCGGTGAACACATCAACATGGACCCCATATAGATAATGCCTCCATATTTTCAAGGCAAATACTACTACCACTAATTTGAGGTCATGGGTTGGATAATTCTTTTCATGGATCTTGAGTTGCCTTGAAGCATAGGCAATCACTTTACCGTGTTGCATAAGGACGCATACCAAACCCACTTGAGAGGCGTCACAATACAAAACAATGCCATCGGTACCCTCCGGTAAGGTCAACACTGGAGCGAAAGTAAGTCTATCTTTCAACTCTTGGAATCTTTTCTCACAAACCTCCGGCCACACAAACTTAGCTTTCTTTTGAATCAAAGCCGTCAATGGAGAAGGAATGGAAGAAAAACCCTCAACAAACCTCCTATAGTAACTGGCCAAACCTAAAAAACTTTTAATAACGGTAGGAGTTAGAGGTCTAGGCCAACTCTTGACCGCATCCGTCTTCTTAGGATCTACCTCAGTACCCTTGCCCGACACAATATGATCAAGGAAGGCTACAGACCTTAGCCAAAACTCTCATTTACTAAACTTCACATATAATTGGTGGTATTTAAGACTTGCAATACAATTCTCAAATGATTCATACGCTCATTTTCACTCCTTGAATAGATCAAACTATCATCAATAAATACGATCACAAACATATCAAGGAAGTATCTAAACACTCTATTCATTAGGTCCATAAATGCCGCCGGGGAATTTGTCAAGCCAAATGACATAACCACAAATTCATAGTGATTGTACTAGATCCTAAAGGTCATCTTGGGAATGTCAACCCCTCTTACCCTTAGTTGATGGTAACCCAAACAAAGATCTATTTTGGAGAAATAGTTATCCCCTTGGAGTTGATCAAACAAGTCATTAATTCTTGGAAGGGGATACTTATTCTTTATGGTCACTTTGTTTATTTGGCGATAGTCAATGCACATTCTAAGATATCCATCATTCTTTCTAACAAACAATATCGGAGCACCCCATGGAGAGATACTGGGTTGAATAAAGCCTTTGTCTAACAAATCCTTTAGTTTCTCCTTCAACTCTTTCAACTTGGCCGCAGCCATTCTATAAGGAGAAATGGACATAGGTTGTGTATCCGGTAAAAGATCAATGTTGAAGTATATTTCCCGTTTGGGATGAATACTAGGTAGATCATCGGAAAAAACTTCCAAAAACTCATTAACTACTGGAACCGACTCTAGAGAAGGGGTTTCGAACTCCACATCCATAACCCTAACAAGATGGTAAATACACCCTTTGGAGATCATCTTCCTAGCTTTGAGGCAGGAGACAAATTGACCTCTAGGGATAGAATTGCCCCCTTCCACTCTAAAATAGACTCATTTGGAAATTGGAACTTAACTACCCGAGTCCGACAATCAATAGAGGCATAACATGCATGCAACCAATTCATACCCAAAATCATATCAAAATCTAACATGTCTAACTCCACCAAATCCACCAAGGTAACTTTATGGGACAAATAAATAGGACAACTCCTATAGACTCTTTTTTCCACTACCGAGTCACCAACCAGAGTAGAAACCAAAAAAACGCTCTATTAACACTTCAGAGAGTATTTCAAATTTCATGGTCACAAGAGGTGTCACAAAGGACAAAGTGGCACCGGGATCTAACAATGCATATACATCAATAGAAAAGACTTGTAAAATACCCGTCACTATATCTGGGGAGCTCTCTTGGTCACCTCGGGATTGAAGAGCATAAAAGATGTTTTTCTTGGGAGCATCAGAATTTGAACCGCTACGAGGAACTTGCTTTCCCTCTCTTCCTTGATTCTTGAGCATGGGACAATCTCTTATCAAATGACCACTCTTCCCATAACTATAGTAACCATTTGTGCCAACTAGGAACTTACCATCATGTTTCTTGCCGCACTTGGAACAAGTAGGCCTTACCATAGAAGATCCACCAATATTGCCTCCTTGAGGCTTAACGTTAGACACCCTTTGTTTATTGACCCTTGGAGCACTAGAGGTGCCTTGGTTAGAGAACCTTCTTTTGAACCTTGGTCTCCCTTGACCCTCAAACTTATCTTTGGAAGAATTTCCATCATCGGTCCTTGCTCTTTTTACTTCCTGATTTACTTGCTTGAGCTTTTATTCCTCAATTTGTTCGGCATGGACCATGAGACGTGAAATATTCATACTTGGGATGAGCATTATTGCAAGACATTCATTGACTACCAAGTTGGATACCCCCATCACAAATTTGTTCATCTTAGCCCTCAAATCCGCCACTAAGGTTGGAGCATACTTGGACAATTGAGTGAATTTAAGGGCATACTCTTTCACACTCAAACTCCCTTGTAAAAGATTTATGAACTCTTACATTTTTTGTTCCCTCAAATCTAGGGGAAATAATCTATCAAGAAAGACCGACTTAAACAATTCCCAATCTACTGGGACCGCTCCTACGGGCCTCTCACCTTTCATTTTCTCATACCATACTTGAGCCATATCCTTCAATTGGTAGGCGGCTAATTCCGCCTTCTCTTGTGGAAACACTCCCATAGCATCAAGCACTTTGTAAACTTCATCAACAAACCCGTGTGGATCTTCTTCCACCTGGAGCCATGGAATTCAGGAGGACTTATTCTAGTAAAATCCCTTATCCTTGAAGCAGTAGTACTCACATTGGGGTTCCCATGAGTCCTAGTATCCCTATTGACTTGGGCCGTCACGGCTTGGGTCAATATTTGGAGAGCTGACCTTATTTCCATATTTTTCATAGGCCCCGCATCAATAGGAGCACTAGGAACTTGAGGATCTTGGGGACCTTGGGGAGGAACTCCCTCATTCACATTCTCCTCTTCCATCCTTCTCGCGTTCACCCTTTTTGTATTCATATCCTAAAGACACAAGAGAAGGGTTAGTAAAAGGACTCCATAGCGTTAAAACTCTAAGGCACGACTAAAGAGTAATGAAAGAAGTGAAATTTCCTAAACATCTTATAGCCTCTTATTCATAAATGTGGTGCGATTTATACTCAGGAACAAGACTCTACTAGACGTGGTTTATCAGACATCATCCTAAAATCATTCAAAACCTTGTGCTATGATTACCAAGTTTGTCACGACCCAGGGGTACCCCCTAGATGTAACACGGCGTACTCGACCCCAAAGGGGTCTCATACAAACCCTTAGCATATCATCAACATAAGTAATAGAAATGATGCAGAATTAAAACTTTTACAAACAAAGTCTTTTCATAAAATCAAAATAGAAGTCTAGACATTGTCTTATTCACCATATAATGCAATCGAGTATCAATAAGGGTCACAACCCTTTACAACATAGTCTTAAAAGAAAATGTAAGAAGAAACTAGAAATGACAACTTTTGTCCTCGAACCATGAGGACTCACTGAAAGCGTGGAGAATAGTCAATCCAAACTTTTGATCAAGAAGAAAGCACACCTCAACAACCGGGCCCTACACTTATAGAAAAATACAAAAAATATGGGTTAGTACAAAATTGCACTAAGTATGGAAGTCATGCATTAAAATCCTTAAAACATGCTAAAAGGGACAATTTAGTTGAAACCATGCACTTTATCAACTTTAAGAGTCGTCATGCACATTAGTGTAAATACATAAGCCAAACCATTTTATAAGCATCCCTAAGCTATATTTGTGCAAGGCATAGACAAGATCCCATAATCCTATCTAATAGTAAGTACAACTCTTAGGCCACCATAATCATGCATATCATACCTTGACCTCATCCGTAGCCAACACTTATAGACAAGTAAATATTCATGTTCATAGTTTGTACCAAGTAAAGTCACTCTTCAAAACAATCCATATCATACATGCATAAATTCATATATCTTCATAGCATAAGAAAACCAGAGCATAACCCCTTTCAAAGTCTACTTGTGCAATGCATAAGTGAAGTTTCATACCCCCACTTACACTAAGTAGAGATCATTGAGAAGTCATAAGTATAGTTCATGCTCATATTCAGAATTGATATTCTTGTCATGTAGGGAAATACCCTTAACCGACATAAACCATGTGAGCTACATGGAATTCGGTGTCATGCCCCCATACCAAAACGAGGTGTCCTACTTGTCTAAGGTAGAACTAGTTTGTTAGCTTAGGTGGATTCACAAGCTAAAGACCTATGTGGGAACATAGTTATGGGATAAGGAGATTGCTACTAGAAACCCAAACTAGCTTAGGTAAAAGGTTTCCATCTCATAAGATAATTGTTTTGGGAACCCAGACTAACTGGCATAAAAGGAACCCATCAGGAAGCCAGACTAACTAGCGTAAAAGTTTTCATCTCATATTCATATCCACTCGGTACTAAGAATAATTCCTTTTAATGTTCATGTTAAGTCTTAACTTAGGTTCATGTTCATGAAAGAATGCCCTAGCACTCAAACCAATATGGTATCATGATAGCTCATAGATTTAACAAGTGAGAATAGCCTTTCAACCTTTAGAATCATTAATACGTGAGTAAACCTTTCACATAATATTCATTATGTGTTCATGAGAATAGCCTTTCAATCAACTTAACAACACTATCATAGTCATAGACATTTCATGCATAATCATGTATAAGGGTATGGGAAGAATGATCTTTCAAAAATACCACAATTCCACCATAGTCATAGGATCTTCACTTTCTAAGTGAATCATAAGCTCATAAATAATTCTCATAACCATGTACAAACCCTCATAATTTAACCTTCAAGGACCATGAATCACATTCAACCCAAACATTTAGAATTACTACATTGGATATGAAGAATATCATGATTCAATAAACTCAATAAATATAGACATAATATATTCACATGCTTATATAATCAATCAACCCACATCATGAAATCATAATTTAGAAATATGGGGAAACCATGGGTACTTGGGGGGATTTCATCATTGATCAACAATTAATCATCAATTCAATCATAATCCATCATAAATCAACCATTGGAAATGGTTTAGAAAGGAACCCATGACATAGAGTGAAACCATAGCTTTTGGGGAAGTTGAAAGCTTTGAAATCAATATGTGAAGGGACTCTATGGGTTAAAGCTACCCATAGAAGAAAAGCCACCATACCTTGATAATGAATCTTCAAAGAATTTTAGCAAGACGCCTTGAATTCTCCAAACCCTAGCTCCAATTCTACTCCTCTTCTTCTTAGAGTTTTAGAGAGAGAAATATTTTGAGGAAGATGAAGTTCTTGGGTTTTCTTTTTTATTCTATAAAAGTGACTTAATTGGGGGAAATTTGAGTCTAAAAAGCTTATATACTTACTAGGAAAATAGTAAATCATTGTAGAATTAATTTAGGAAGATTAACTAAAGACGCTTAGACTTGAATTTAAAATCAGCCTACTAGCACACTTTAGCTCGCCAACTTGCACCTCTTAGCTCGCCAAGGGCACTAGGCGACATGCCTAATGGTCCCTTGGTTTGCCTAAATTTCCAGAATGCCTCCCCAAGGAGGCAGCCTACTAGGAGATGGGGAGGGTCTTTGGTCGATGCGACAAGTGGGTTGGCGAGCCCCGACCTAGCTTGCCTAATTTTACAGTAGCTAGGCCAAGGGGGGCTTCCCACTAGGTGAGGGAGGTTCACTTGGCTAATCACCAAGTGACTTGGGCGATAGTGCTTCCCCTCGCCTAGTGGCCCAAGGGGAAAAATTATTTTCCTTCATTTTTCTTAGGTTGTTTAGGCCCTTGCCCTCTTCCTAGACTCTTATCCCTTTCATTTTAGCTCTAGTTACGTCTACACATTTCCGGAGTGTTACAGATTATGGTTGATTGATGATGATCTAGTCTACTGATGATTGAATTAGCATGTGTTAAATTGCAATGGATCATTAAGTGTTGATTGAATTCCAAATTTCCCCGATTTTCATATATCCCTGGCTTGATATTGTCTTTTCCCAAAGCCTTAATTTGGTTACCAAAATAGCTCTTGATATTGATAATTGTGTATTCATAAGTCTAGGTTCAAACTTGTATTTATTTTTCCTATGGGATTCAACCCTGACTCTTAGTTGGGTAATTTTTTATTGATAATGACCGCTTATCCTGTAAACTTGTTGTGAGGGTAATTTGAGCATTATTAGGTCCCAAGGTTTCCGAGAAAATTCTGACCCTCCTTGTGGATTTGGGCTATAATAGAGTTTTGTGTAGGACCAAAATTTTGTCAATAAAACCTCGTATAGAAGTTTAGACTGCTCTGTTGTGTTTGGAATGTTGTTTTTTATTGGTTTTCATATCTCGTTTGTTCCACAAGGTTCCGAACAAATCCCGAGCCCCCGGGGATTGCCCGATGGACTTTTCTGAAATACTCTGGTGCCTGATGTCTGGTATGGCCTCTTTTTTACCACTGGGTTTTCTTAACAGAACGCCAGTTATGTGACTAGGGCTCTACCTAAGCAAGGCTAGCCAATTAGGTGGTTGTCGCTGAAGTGACCCTAGGCTCACTCTAGCAAATCTCACTTGTACGGACTGTGTTGGCTTAAGTGAGGCTCATTTTTTTGGCCAATAGCTCGCAAAGGCGAGGCATGTTGCTTATGTGACATTAGTAGTCACTGAAGGGAAGGTCGGGAGCATTTAATATGAAACTTATGCATAAATTTCAATTGTTTTTGAATAATATTTTGGTAATTTCTCCCTATTTTGAACTCTGACTTGAGTGACTTGAAGTCCTATGTGATCGTTGGGAGCATGGCTACTTGGGTTTGTGACGGAGAGTTGTTGAAGAGTCTCTGTTTGGAGTGTGGTATTATGAGTTTCATAGTTTCCCTAAATTGGTTACCTTATCAAATTGTTTGGTAGTTGTTTCGGCTGTGATTAGCCTCGGATCGTGTTCAATTATGGAACACAAGTTTGGGGTGTAGCTTTAAGTTCTCTTGATAAAGTGAATTCTTGGAATTTGATCACGGATACCATAATTCCCGTTTAACTCTAAAATTTGTCTATCTCAATTTTATGTGATTTTAGTGTCTCTACAGTTGTGTTGATGTTATGATCCTATTCTTGATAGTGTGGCAGCGTTTAGAGGTTGTTCGAAAGGAAAAAGATCTGGACTTGTGGTTTGTAGTGTATGCAATCAGCGTACATGTAGGCTACGGCTTCATGTCTCATTAGATTGAGCATCAATGTGTAAATTCATTATGATTAGTGTGAATTGGGTTGGGTATCTAGTTATTCCTGCTTTTGTTTTAAGAAACCATGATCTAAGATGTTTCACCACTATTCCAAGATAAGTACCCTGTTAGTTGGGGATTGTATATGTTTGTTGCATGTTATGTAATCTACTTGTTTTACTACTTGTTCCTGGAGCATGTATAGGATAGACTAGTGTTGCCTTAGATTCGTGAGGCTTGTGACTTTGTTTGCCTCTAACGTCATTTGGATAGACTAGGTCCTTGTCGGATGGCATAGAAAACTTAGGTATGATAGTATGAGACTTAGTTTTGGTATTTGCACAGCCTTATGAACATTCTTCTTTCTCTCTCTAACTCTGTGACTCCGACGAGCTATTAGAGGGGTTACATCTTGTGAAGACTTGAGATTGGGTTGTTCTAGGCTTGGAGTCTTCCATGAATGCTGGTGGTTGGATGTCGTTCCATGATTACTTACTATTGATAATGGAATCCTCTCCGGAGTCTATAGGACCTTTTGTTACTCTTGCTAGTTGGGCTGGACGCTATGATCATTTCCGGTTCAAAGCCGATGTTCACGATTCGAGACCGTCATCTTCATTTTGAGGTTGATGTTTGCGGTTCGAGGCCGTATTCCCAACCGAGGTTTGTGATTTTTTGTTCAAGGTCAACACCTCTATTTAGAAGCTATCACTATGGTTTCGAGGCCCAGCGTACACTTATTGGATTTGGTTTGGAGGCTCTACTTTCTTGTAGACTTAGCTATTTTTTGTACTTGTGGAGAATATGGGGTCCATTTGGGTCTTATTTAATCTTGCACATGAGTGTACCTTCTAGGAGTCACGACATGAGCCTACATCTTGGAAGTGGCCGGCACTCGAGAATCATTGTTGGACCCTAAGCAAACCCTCATCCTGGCTGACTTCAAGCAGAAGACTAACTCAAGCATATATAAGCATCAAATTGAAAGAAACATTTAAAAATGGTTTACTGAATCTCAAAACTTCATTGAATAAACTAAGTATAAACATAGGTTTTAAATAAAACATTTTAAACTGAAAGACTCTCCAAAACTGTCTATTTATGAAGCCTCTACTGTATAAAGATGAGTGTGGGGAAAGGACCCACGACTCCTCAAAATAACTACTATTAACAACTCATAAAACTAGAGTACTCTAAAAGCAATGAGGTCTCACTCATAAGCCAAAGAGCGGATGAAGTGATCTCAACAAACTTTTGTTAAGGATCCTAATAACCTATACCTGCATCATTAAAAGATGCAGGTCGAATGACATCAGTACATTGAATGTACGAGTTTGTAATATAGTTGAATAACAAATAACTGAAAGAAAGGACTACGGTAGATACCAATGTACTCCAGTTGAATGTAAACAAATAAAGGAGTTAAATCATTTAAAGCTTTACAAAATACTTTTTCATCTGTAAACTCAACATAATAAGTGATATATAAATATACACTTCAACTCTTTGTCATGACCCAACGGTACCCCCTAGACATAACAAGGCACATAATACCCCGTAGGTCACTATGTAAGCCACTTAGCATATCATAACATAAAGAATTAGAACAATACAGAGTAAAACACATTTAAGTCCAAATAACTTTTATAAGGAAAGCGAAAGTCTAGACTTGTCTCAATTAGCCATCTATTACAATAGTTCAAATAAAGGGGCATAGCCCATAAAACTTAGTTTGAAAATGAAATACTAGAATTGACAGTCAAAATGAACATCCGTCCTCGAATCTTGAGGACTCACCGCAAGCAAGGAGAATAGTCGAATCCAAGCTTGAACCAAATGGAGATTGCCTTAAGAACCAGACCCTACACTTTGTGAAAAATGTAGAATAACTATGGGTAAGCACAAAAATGCACTAAGTATGATAGTCATGCATTAAATCATGAAAACATGCTTAAATGGGACATTTTAGTTGAATGCATGCAATTTGTAAGTGAAAACATCATTTAGAAGATAATGGAAGAGCATAAGTCATAAGCATGTTCATTAGATAAATACTCACATCATAAGAGAACCATACCATTTGTACCCACAAAGCATACTCGTGCAATACATGAATAAGAACCCATAATCCTACCCAAGCTAAGTAAAGCTTATTGAGTAACCATCATTCATAATTCATGTTCTAGTTCATACTCTTGCCATGGTGGGAAGAAGCCTTAACTGACATAGACCATGTGAGCTTAACATGGAATCCGGTGTCATGCCCTCACCGAAAAGAGGTGTCCTACTTGCCAAAGGTGGAACTAAAGTTTGTTAGCTTAGGTGGATCCACTAGCTAAAGACCTATGTGGCCACATAGTTATGGTATAGGTAGATCGCTACTAGAAACCCGGACTTAACTGGCGTAGAAGGTTTCTATCTCATGAGATATATGTTTTGGGAACCCGGACTTAACTAGCGTAGAAGGAACCCATTTAGGAAACCGGACTAACTGAGGTAAAAGCTTCCATATCATGTACACTATCCACTCGGTGCTAAGCATAAGTTCCATTAAGTTCATATTTAGTCTTAACTTAAGTTCATGTTTATGGAAGAATGTCTTAACACTCAAACCAACATAATTCATAAGATAGCTCATAGATTCACTAGGTGAGAATAGTCTTTCAACCTTAGAATCATCATATTGTGATAAAACCTTTCACATCATGTTCATTATGTGTTTATGAGAATGTCCTTTCAATCAACACAACATTTAGATTATAATCATGTTCATAAATCATATACAATAAGTCCACAATCATGCATAATTCTCATGTTTTACCCCTCTTGGGTTAAGGATCACATTCCATCCAACACATCTAGATTTACTACATTACATTTGGATAATAACATGATTCAATTAACTAAATTAATCCAACCACAATCTCATAGTATTCTTCCTTCATCAATTCACCCACATCACAAAGGCATAACTTGGGGAACATGGGGTTATATGGGTTCTTGGGGGAAATTCTTCATAAATCAACAATAAATCATCAATTCAATCATAATCCATCATAAATCAACCATTAAAAACGTTTTTGGAAAGAACCCATAAGATTGAAGTCAAACCCTAACTTTTGGGAAAATCACTAGTTTAGAAATTGAGTTTGGAGGGGCTCCATGGATGATAACTATTAATGGATGAAGGAATAAAATGCCTTGATGAATAAACCCTATGAATTTGAGTGGAAGAGGTGGATCCTTCAACCGTAGCTTTCACTTTCTTCTTCTTTTTCCTTGTAGTTTTCTAGAGAGAGAAATTTTGTAGAAGATGAACTTTGGCAGAAATATTTGGGTGTTTTGGAAAATATGAAGTAATTGGGTGTATTTTGACTTAAAATGACTTATATAGCTGTATAAAAATAATACAAAATGACTTCACTTTGATAGGGCTTAAAAAGGAAATACCCAAAATAACCCTCACTTAAAGTGAGTTGTCCAGGTGCCACGAGGGGCCTCACGAGCCATGGTTATGACCATGAGTCGTGGTCCCTCTCGTGGACTTGAGGCACTGGCTAGGCTTCCATGCCTTTTAGCCTACATGCACAAGGAAACTTCACAAGGGGCTCCAAAAGCCGTGGAGCAAGCCACGAGTCGTGGTCCCTCTCGTGGAGCTTGAGGTAGTGGCTAAGCCACTTCTTTCACCCATTACACCACCAACTCCTTCCCACGAGCCGTGAAGTATCTCGTGAAGAGGGATGGCTGTTTTTGGAATATTTGGCAAGTCAACTGCCTAGCCATCCACGAGCCCTTCCACGAGTCGTGATCTTGACCACGAGCCGTGGTGATGGGCGTGGTAGGTGGGGCAGTGCCTACACCAAAGGTGGCTGCCTTTAACCACTCTTTTGTACCTTGCCATCCTTCCTTGATTCTAACCCTTTTTCCTTTGACGTTAACCCTCACATTTAAGCTCTACTTTCATACAAATTTCTGGGGTGTTACATTATCTCCCCCTTGAGAACATTCGTCCTCGAATGACGATTTAGACACCTTACGGGAGTAAAGACTCAAGACTAGCAGGCCATCATGCATATAACATCAAAATAATGCACAATTCAAACGAGGAAACTTCAACTCCATCTCAAACATACTCAATGCAATACAAGGAAGTAGGAACTATATCTAACAACCACATATGCATGAAACTCAATATTTCTCATAGTCATAGGAGGAACTACCTTCTCCAACAAAAATCATGCTCAACACAATATCATGGAGCAAATATGCAATTACTCTCAAAAGCATACTAAAGCATGTTCATCAACTCATCTCATGAAGTCAATTAGGTAACTCATACTAAACGCGCAACAACATGAGGCAAATAAATTATAAAAGCTCATTTTCTTACTAAACATGAATTTCATCAAGAACATGCATAACATAAGAAAATCATGGAAAATCACATATAACACAAATGACTCCAAAACACTAAAATTCAAGAGCAACTAATTACCTCAAGCTTGAATAGGAGTAGAAGGAAAGAGATTAGGATATCGGGACTTCATATCGACCTCGACCTCCCAAGTATCACCCTCAACTAAGTGATTCCTCCATAAAACCTTTACATAAGCTATTTCCTTGTTTCTCAATCTCTTGACTTGTCGGTCTAGAATCTCTACTGGGACCTCTTCATAGGAAAGGCTTTCATCAACTCCAAACCCTTCTAGGGGAATAATGGATACCGTATCTCCAACACATTTCTTGAGCATAGAAACATGAAATACTGGATGAACCGCGGCCAACTCATAGGCAAATCCATCTCTTAGGCAAATTTCCAAATACGTTTCAAAATTTGATATGGACCCACATACCGGGGACTAAGTTTCCCTTTCTTGCCAAATCTCATCACACCCTTCATGGGTGAGATTTTCAAATATACCCAATCATTAACTTCAAATTCTAGATCCCTTCTTCTAACATCGACATTGGACTTTTGTCTACTTTGAGTCATTCTCAACCTCTATCTAATGAGCCGAACATTTTCAATAGTCTCAAAAAATGATTCGGGACCAATAAGAGCAATTCACCTACCTCAAACCAACCAACCAGAGACCTACATCTCCTACCTTACAAGGCTTCAAATGGAGCCATATCAATACTAGAGTGATAACTATTATTGTAGGCAAAATCTATTAAAGGCAAGTGGTCATCCCAATTACCTTTTAAGTCTATAACACATGCCCTCAACATATTTTCTAATGTTTGGATGGTACGCTCCGCTTACCCATCGGTTTGGGGATGAAAAGTCGTGCTAAGTTTAACCTTAGTACCAAGCCCTTTTTGGAATGACTTCCAAATGTGTGAAGTAAATTGAGTACCCCGATCCAAAATAATAGATAAAAGGACCACATGCAACTTCACTATCTCTTTTATGTACAACTTGGCATAGTCTTCCATCGTAAAGGAAACCTTGATGGGAATAAAGTGGGATAATTTTTTCATCCTGTCTATAATGACCCAAATAAAATCATATTGCCTTCGGGTGCGAGGCAAACCCACAGTAAAGTCCATATTAATCTCTTCCCACTTCTAAGTGGGGATATCTATATCTTGGGCTAAACTTCCTGGTCTTTGAAGCTCGGCTTTAACTTGTTTACAATTCAGACATTTGGCCACAAATCTCACAATATCTCTCTTCATACAATTCCACCAATAGACTTCCCGTAAGTCACGGTACATCTTGGTGGCTCTCAGATAAATAGAATATCGAGAAGTATGAGCTTCTTCTAGAATTTTCTCTCTCAAACCATCAACATCCAAAACACACAACCGACCTTGGTACCTAAGTACCCCATCTCCCCCTTGGCAGAAATCCTCAACATACTTCTTGAGTATCGACTCTTTGAACTCAACCAATAAAGGATTAAGACCTTGTTTAGACTTCACATCCACCACAAAGGATGATTCAGACCCATTATGAACCATGAAACCTCCATTGGTGGAATCCACTAGTTGGAAACCTAGTCGGGCTAATATATGCACCTCTCTAACCAATTCTTTCTTTTCATCCTCTACATAAGCCACACTACCCATGGATAATCTACTAATTGCATCCGCTACCACATTAGCTTTGTCGGGGTGGTAAAGGACACTCATGTGATAATCCTTCAAAAGTTATAACCACCTCCTTTGCCGGAGATTCAAGTCTTTTTTACTAAACACATATTGAAGACTCTTTTGATCGGTGAAAACATCCACATGGACCCCATACAAGTAATGTCTCCATATTTTCAAGGCAAATACTACCGTCGCTAATTCAAGATCATGGATCAGATAATTCTTCTCATGGACTTTAAGTTGCCTTGAAGCATAGGCAATCACTTTACCATTGTGCATGAGGACACAACCCAACCCAACTCTAGAGGCGTCACAATATATAACAAAACCATCCATACCTTCCGGTAAGGTCAACCCCGGAGCAGAGGTAAGTCTATCTTTCAACTCTTGGAAGCTTTTCTCACAAGACTCCGACCACTCAAACTTAGCTTTCTTTTGAATCAAAGTCGTCAATGGAGAAGCAATGGAGTAAAACCCCTTAACAAACCTCCTATAGTAACCATCCAAACCGAAAAAGCTTCTAATCTCGGATGGAGTTAGAGGCCTAGGCCAACTCTTGACCGCATCTGTCTTCTTAGGATCTACCTCAGTACCCTTGCTTGTCATAATATGACTAAGGAAAGATACGGTTAATAAAGAAAGGGTGTCTAACCCTAAGCCTCAAGGAGACAATAGTGGTGGATCTTCTATGGTGAGGCCTACTTGTTCCAAGTGCGCCAAGAAACATATTGGTAAGTGCCTAGTTGGCATGGATGGTTGCTATAGTTGTGGGAAGAGCGGTCATATGATGAGAGATTGTCCCATGCTCAAGAATTAAGAAAGAGAGGGCAACCAATTCCCTCCTAACGACTCAAATTTCGATGCTCCCAAGAAAAATTACTTCAATGCTCTTCAATCCCGAGGTGACCAAGAGATCTTCTTGGATGTAGTGATGGGTATGTTACAAGTCTGTTCTATTGATTTATATGCATTGTTAGATCCCGGTGCCACTTTGTCCTTTGTGACACCTCTTGTGGCCATGAAATTTGAAATACTCCCGAAGTGTTAATAGAGCCTTTTTCAGTTTATACCCCGGCTGGTGACTCGATAGTGGCAAAAAGAGTCTATAGGAGTTGTCCTATTTCTTTATCCCATAAAGTTACCATGGTGGATTTGGTGGAGTTCGACATGTTAGATTTTGATGTGATTTTGGGTATGGATTAGTTGCATGCATGTTATGCCTCTATTGATTGAAGGACTCGGGTTAAGTTCCAATTTCCAAATGAGTCTATTTTAGAGTGGAAGGGGGGAAATTCTATCTCTAGAGGTCAATTTGTCTCTTACCTTAAAGCTAAGAAGATGATCTCTAAAGGGTGTATTTACCATCTTGTTAGGGTTATGGATGTGGAGTCCGAAAACCCCTTCTCTAGAGTCGGTTGTGGTAGTTAATGAGTTTCTGGAAGTTTTTCCCGATGATCTACCCGGTATTCGTCCCCGAACGGTAAATAGACTTTGGCATTGATATTTTACCGGATACGCAACATATCTCCATTCCTCCTTGTAGAATGGCTCCAGCCGAGTTGAAAGAGTTGAAGGAGCAACTAAAGGATTTGTTAGACAAAGGCTTTATTCAACCGAGTATCTCTCCATGGGGTGCTCCGGTATTGTTTGTTAGAAAGAAGGATGGGTCTCTTAGAATGTGCATCGACTATCGCCAACTACACAAAGTGACCATAAAGAATAAGTATCCCCTTCCAAGAATTGATGACTTGTTTGATCAACTCCATGGGGCTAACTATTTCTCCAAAATAAATCTTCGTTCGGGTTACCATCAACTAAGGGTAAGAGGGGTTGGCATTCCCAGGACGTCTTTTCGGACCCGATACGGTCACTATGAATTTGTGGTTATGTCATTTGCGTTGGCAAATACCCCGACGGCATTTATGGACCTAATGAATAGAGTGTTTAGACACTTCCTTGATATGTTTGTGATCGTGTTTATTGATGATATTTTGATCTATTCAAGGAGTGAAAATGAGCATATGAATCATTTAAGGATTGTATTGCAAGTCCTTAAACACCACCAATTATATGCGAAGTTTAGTAAATGCGAGTTTTGGCTAAGGTCCATAGCCTTCATTGGTCATATTGTGTCGGGAAAGGGTGTTTAGATAAATCCTAAGAAGACGAATGCAGTCAAAAGTTGTCCTAGACCTCTAACTTCTACCGATATTAGAAGCTTTTTGGGTTTGGCCGGTTACTATAGGAGGTTTGTTGAGGGTTTTTCCTCCATTGCTTCTCCGTTGACGGATTTAACTCAAAATAAAGCTAAGTTTGTGTGGTCAGAGGCTTGCGAGAAAAGCTTCCAAGAGTTTAAAGATAGACTTACTTCCGCTCCGGTGTTGACCTTATCGGAGGGTACCGATGGCTTTGTTGTGTATTGTGACACCTTTCGAGTGGGTTTGGGATGTGTCCTTATTCAACATAGTAAAGTGATTGCCTATGCTTCAAGGCAACTCAAGATCCATGAAACGAATTATCCAACCCATGACCTTGAATTAGCAGCTGTAGTATTTGCCTTGAAAATATCGAGGCATTATTTATATGGGGTGCATGTTGATGTGTTCACCAATCACAAGATTATTCAATATGTTTTTACTCAAAATGACTTGAATCTCCGACAAAGAAAGTCGTTAGAACTTTTGAAGGATTTTGACATGAGTGTCCTTTACCACCCCGGCAAAGCCAATGTAGGTGCAGATGCCCTTAGTCGATTGTCCATGGGTAGTGTGGTCCATGTAGAGGATGAGAAGAAGGAGTTAGTTCGTGATGTGCATAGGTTGGCCTGGTTAGGTGTTCAACTACTAGATTAGACCGAGGGTGGTGTCACGGTCCACAATGGTTCCGAATCATCCTTTTTAATGGATTTTAAGTCCAAGCAAGACCTTGAGCTGGTATTAGTTAATTTGAAAGAATTGGTACTCAACAAGTTCGCTGAGGCTTTCTCCCAAGGGGGAGATGGGGTGCTTAGATATCAAGGTTTGTTATGTGTTCCGGATGTTGATGTCTTAAGAGAGAAAATCCGAAGAAGCTCATGGTTCGTGGTATTGTATTCATCCGGGAGCCACCAAGATGTACCGTGATGTACGGGAAGTCTATTGGTTGAATGGTATGGAGAAGGATATAGCGGGTTTTGTAGCCAAGTGTCCGGATTGTCAACAAGTTAAGGCCGAACACCAAAGGCCGGGAGGCTTGTCCCAAGATATAGATATTCCCACTTGGAAGTGGGAGGATATAAATATGGACTTTATAGTGGGTTTGCCTTGTACTCAAAGGCAACATTATTCTATTTGGGTCATTGTTGATAGAATGAAAAAATCAGACCACTTTATTCCCGTCAAGGTTTCCTTTTTAGCAGAAAACTATGCCATATTGTTTATCAAGGAGATAGTAAAGTTGCATGGGGTTCCTTTATCTATTATTTTGGATCGGGGTACTCAATTTACTTTACACTTTTGAAAGGCATTCCAAAAAGGGCCTGGTACTAAGGTTAAGCTTAGCACAACTTTTCATCCCCAAACTGATGGTCAAGTGGAACTTACCATCCGAACCTTAGAAGATATGTTGAGGGCACGTGTTATAGACTTCAAAGGTAATTAGGATGACCATCTACCGTTAATAGAGTTTGCCTAAAACAATAGTTACCACTCAAGTATTGACATGGCTCCTTTTCATGCCTTATATGGTAGGAGATGTAGATCTCTGGGTTGTTGGTTTGAAGTAAGTGAAATTGATCTAATTGGTCCCGAACTAGTTTATGAGGCCATTGAGAAAGTCCGACTCATTAGAGAGACGATGAGGACGGCCCAAAGTCGGTAAAAGTCTTATGCCGATGTTAGAAGGAAGGATCTAGAATTTGAAGTTAATGATTGGGTCTATTTGAAAATCTCACCTATGAAGGGTGTGATGAGGTTTGGAAAGAAAGGGAAACTTAGTCACCGGTATGTAGGCCCATATTAAATCTTGAAACATGTTGGGAAAGTTGCCTATGAGTTAGACTTGCCAAATGAGTTGGCTCATGTTCATTCGGTATTTCATGTTTCTGTGTTTAAGAAGTGTATTGTTGATTCAGTATCCATCATTCCCTTAGAAGGACTGGAAGTTGATGAGAGCCTTTCATATGAAGAGGTTCCGGTGGAAATCCCAGACCGGCAAGTTAAAAGATTGAGAAACAAGGAAATAGCTTCCGTAAAAGTTTTATGGAGGAATAATTTAGTTGAGGGTGCTACATGGGAGGTCGAGGCCGATATGAAGTCCTGTTATCCTCATCTTTTTCCTTCTACTCCTATCCAAGCTTGAGGTAAGTAGTTTCTCTTGAGTTTGGTGTTTTGGGAAGTCATGTGTGCTATATGTGTTCTTCGTGATTTTTCTTATGATATACATGTTCTTGTGAGAATTCATGTTTAGTATAAAATGAGTTTTCATGATTTATATGTTCCTCATGTTGTTGTGCATTTTAGTATGATGATTGCATATTTGATTTCATGAGATGATTTGATGAACATGCTTTTATGTGCTTTTAATGAAATGGCATATTGGCCCCATATTGTTGTGTTGAGCTTGCTTTGAGTTGCAGAAGGTAGTTCCTTCTATAATTATGTGAAATGATGAGTTTTGCGCATAATGGGTTGTGGATGTAGCTCCCACTTCCTTGTGTTGCATTGTTTATGTTTTGAGATTGAGTTGATGATTCCTCCTTTGCATTTTGCATTGTTTTGATATTGCATGCATGATGGGCTGCTAGTCTTGAGTCTTGTTTCCGTAGGGTGTCTAGATCGCTATTCGAGGACGAATGTTCCCAAGGGGGAGATAATGTAACACTCCAGAAATTTGTAGACGTAACTAGAACTAAAATGAAAGGGGTAAGAGTCTAGGAAGAGGGCAAGGGGCTAAACTACCTAAGAAAAATGAAGGAAAACATTTTTTTCCCTTGGACCACTCGGCGAGGGGCAGCACCATCGCCCCATCCATGGAGATTAGCCAAGTGAACCTCCCTCGCCTATTGGGCAGAGCCCCCCCCCCTCCCCTCCCCTTGGCCTAGCTACTGTAAAATTAGGCGAGCTAGGTCAGGGCTCGCCAACCCACTTGGCGCATCGCCAAAAGACCATCCCCATCGCCTAGTAGGCTGCCTCCTTGGGGAGGCATTCTGAAAATTTAGGCGAGCCAAGGGACCATTAGGCGTGTCGCCTATTTCCCATGGCGAGCTAAGAGGTGCAAGTTGTCAAGCTAAAGCATGCTAGTAGGATGATTTTAAATTCAAGTCTTAGGGTCTTTAGTTATTCTTCCTAAATTAATTCTACTATGATTTACTCTTTTCCTAGTAAGTATATAAGCTTTTTAGACTCAAATTTCCCCCAATTAAGTCACTTTTATAGAATCAAAAAGAAAACCCAAGAACTTCATCTTCCTCGCATTATTTCTCTCTCTAAAACTCCAAGAAGAAGAGGAGTAGAATTGGAGCTAGGGTTTGGAGAATTCAAGGCTTCTTCCTCAAATTCTTTGAAGATTCATTATCAAGGTATGGTGTATTTTCATCTATGGGTAGCTTTCACCCATAGAGTCCCTTCAAAACTTGATTTCAAAGCTTTCAATGGGTTACTTTCTAAAATGTTTCCAATGGTTTATTTATGATGTATTATGATTGAACTGATGATTAATTGTTGATCTATGATGAAATCACCCCCAAGAACTCATGGTTTCTCCATATTGCTAAATTGTGATTTCATGATGTGGGTTGATTGATTATATAAGCATGTGAATAGATTATGTCTATATTGATTGAGTTTATTCAATCATAATATTATCCATATCTAATGTAGTAATTCTAGATGGTTGGTCCTTGAAGGGAAAATTATGAGGGTTTGTACATGGTTATGAGAATTGTGTATGAGCTTATGATTCACGTAGAAAGTGAAGATCCTATGACTATGGTGTAGTTGTGGTATTGTTGAAAGATCATTCTCCCCATACCCTTATACATGATTATGCATGAAAATTATATGACTATGATAATGTTGTTGTGTTTATTGAAAGGCTATTCTCATGAACACACTATGAATATGATGTGAAAGGTTTACTTACGTATTAATGATTCTAAAGGTTGAAAGGCTATTATCACTTGTTGAATCTATGAGCTACCATGATACCATGTTGGTTTGAGTGTCAGGGCATTCTTTCATGAACATGAACCTAAGTTAAGACTTAACATGAACATTAAAGGGAATTATGATGTCATGACCCGAGAGCATCCCCTAGTCGTAACATGGCGTAATTGACCCCGAAAGGGTCGCATACAAGCCCTTAGCACATTCGTAACATAAGATAATAGAAAATACGGGAAAATTTGAAACTTTACAATCGAAGTCTTATCTCATAAAATCAATAGGCGGAAGTTTTTCTATACTCTTTGTCTCAAACCATCTATTTAAAACCCAAGAATAAAAGTCATTGGGACACAGCCCATACAAAGTCTAAAACATTAAAATAATGACATAAAAGAAATGTGGGTGTTGTCCTCGAAGCTATGAGGACTCACCAATTCTTCAACTCTTCTAACTCCTTGAAACTCTAGCCTCCAATAGTAACTCAAATCTCCAACCCTACATTTGGTTAGAATGTAGGAAATATGCATTAGTACAACACGTACTAAGTATGACATCAAGAGCATCTCAAATGATTAGTCATCATAAGACATAAGCATAAGAGACAATAACATAATCGCAATATAATCATCATAGTCATAGCATGGTCCCCAATATAAGAATAATATAAACACAAGTCACATAAGATATATTTATTGAGCATAGGAGATACGTCACATTCATGGCAAACTCTCTACTTAGACCTACCAAGTTACATACCTCAACCTTAAGTCTTTCATATTACAAGAGAACTACTTCACAAGCCACCTCCAAGTATACTTGTGCAATGCAAGGATAGCATCCCATACTACCATCCAACCTGAGTACCTCTCTTAGGTCATTCTTGGGCATAGTCCACCTTCACATTCAAGACCTAGGTTTTCATGTCATCTTAACATAGTCAATATACATGGTCCACTCAAGATTTTCTATGCCAAAAGGGTACCATCCTTCTAAGTAACCCCAAGACATACTTGTGCAATGCATGAAAGGCATCACATACTACCCTTCACACTAAGCATAGCCTTGAAGTCATCCTAGCCATATCCACCCTACTTTGGCCTCCTTATTGACTTCACTCTCTTAACGAAGGAATTTCTCACCTTTAGTCGACTAGAACTAGTAAAGGCTAATCTAGTCCAATCATATCTCAAGGCTTCTCTTTAATGACCCTAAGTCATACTTTGTGCAATGCACTCTTAGCATCCCATAATACTAATCGTGCTAAGTATTACTTTTATGTCCTATTACTAGTTCTTCTTGGTTTGGAACTTAGTTCCCCTCTTTATCTTTAGAACCCTATGAGGTACTCTCTTAAGCACAACTTAGTTCATTAATAACTTGAACCATATGAGATATTATCTTAAGTTTGTCTAAGTTCATTACTAGAATGGATACTATGAGATATTTACTTAAGCATGTCTAACCCATTTATACCTTGAATACTATTAGTTACTTCATTAAGTAAGTCTTCATTATTCTTTGAACACTATGAGCTGTTTCTCAATCATGTCTTAGTTCATTGGATATGGAGATTGCTTCTAGGAACCTTAACTCAACTATGTGAAGGATCCCATCTCATGAGACCTAACATTGGGAAAACCCACACTCTACTACGTAAGAGTTCCCCCTTTAACTTGGATAGTCCTCACATCCACTAGGTGTAGCTATCCTTTCTTCTTGGAGTCCGGACCCTATCTTGTGTGACACTCCATATCATTCTCAATATCCACTTGGAGCCAAACATACACCCCAAGGTTTACTTGTTAAACCTTGCTTAACACTCATCTCTCATGGAAGGATGTCCTTGACAACCCATCCATGCTCAAGTGATCCTATCACTTTCCACTATCAAGCATTCATAAGGTAGGTTAGGTGAGTATAGGCTTTTCAACACAATTCAACCTATTAGTCTTTTATTCTCTTTTAGACTTTACTCTCAAAGCCATAGCATCACTAGGTAATCACCTTAGTCTCCCCCAAAAGCCCAAACTATCATGACCACAAACCCTACTCTCAAGGTTTCTTTCTTCATCTCTTATTTATACCTAGATTTCAAGGTAATTTGATCACATCTTTCATTACTAGGTGATTCTAGTCTTAATTGATCCTAAAGGTTCAATTCTAACTTTACAAGTCAAGATCAACCATATAAAATAGAATCTAGTTCAATTCATGATTATATGATCCTAACTTTAATCAATTACAACACACAACATTGAATTAGGAAGATCACATATGAACCTTCAACTTTGCCTCTAATGGAATATACCCACAAAGATCACATTCATCAATTTAGATTAGAGTTCATCATATAAATCACATGAAATCATAACATTATCATCAATCAAATCTAAATCAATCAATATTGAGTCATATCCACTAGATTGGAATCAAACCCAAGCCCTACCCACAATGCAATCACAACCTTAGCTAGAATTGGATTTTTTGAGTTCACAATTGAGGGGAATCTATGGGGGATCCATGGGTGGAAGAACCCATGGATGAATAAGATTCACATACCTTCAATCAAAGACCCAAAAAAATCTTGAATCAATGGTGAAAATCTCCCTAATCTGCTGCCCCAACTTCCTTTCTTCTTCTTCTTCTTCTAGAGAGAGGATTTCTTGGGGAATAATTTGGGGTCTTTAGATGAATGGGTAAAAGTGATTAGTTTAAGGTCTGTTAACTATTTATAGGAGGTAAATTAACTAACTAATCCCCCCTCCTAACCCATAAACTAATTACTAAACTAACCCCTAAACACTAACTTAAAAACTAAAAGCTGAAAACTGGGCAGACCTACAAGACCTCCACCTACGGACCGTAGGTGGAGTGACGGGCCATTTTGTGCCTTCGTTGTTTGGGTCTGGCACTTGGTCATGGGAGATAAGTCTCCTAGACTAAGTCCTGATCTATGGATCAGACTTGTGGGGCGTCATTTGACTTAAGGGGCATCACTTGCCTCCGTAAGTCAAGTTGTTTTTTACAGCTTTTGGCCAATGTTGGGGTGGGTCCTCAAGGACCCCTAGGGTGGTCCTTGGAGGGGGTCATACCCGGACCTTTAACCCCTATTTATGTCCATCTAATTATAAGGGACATTTATATTCATTTTAGCCCTCATACAACACTCCAAAAGTCCACTACAAGACCCTACAACACACTAGTTAATCTCACTAGTTCAAGTTACTAGCTTCCGGGCGTTATGATCGTTTCTTGACGTTTGACCTCTAAAATCACCAAACTAACTTCAAAATCCATTATTCATCATTTAAACCTTACCTTGACTCAAAACAACCTCTTTAGACTCTAGTTTCACCTGCTAGATTCCATCAAATAATAGCTAGGTCTAACCAGGTTTTACGGGGTGTTACATATGCTTAGCACCGAGTGGATATGAATATGAGATGGAATCATTTACGCCAATTAGTCCAGCTTTCCAATGGGTTCCTTTTACGCCAGTCAGTCCAGGTTCCCAAAACAGTTATCCCATGAGATGGAAACCTTTTACCTCAGTTAGTCTGGGTTTCTAGTAGCAATCTCCTTATCCCATAACTATGTGCCTAAATAGGTCTTTGTCTAGTGGATCCACCTAAGCTAACAAACTAGTTCTACCTTAGGCAAGTAGAACACCTCTTTTCGGTGTGGGGGCATGACACCGGATTCCATGTAGCCCACATGGTCTATGTCGGTTAAGGCTATTTCCCTACGTGACAAGAATATGAATTATGAACATGAACATGAACTATACTTATGACTTCTCAATGTGCTCTACTTAGTGTGAGTGAGGGTATGGGACTTCACTTATGCATTGCACAAGTAGATTTTGAAAGGGGTTATGGTGTGGTTTTCTTATGCTATGAAGATATATGAATTTATGCATGTATGATATGGATTGTTGCTAAGAGTAACTTTACTTGATACAAACTATGAACATGACTATTTACTTGTCTATAAGTCTTGCCTACAGGTGAGGTCAAGGTATGATATGTATGATTATGGTGGCCTAAAAGTGGTACTTAGTATTAGATAGGATTATGGGATCTTTTCTATGCATTGCACTAATATAGCTTAGGGTTGCTTATAAAATGGTTTGGCTTATGTATTTACACTAATGTGCATGATGACTCTTAAAGTTGATAAAGTGCATGGTTTCAACTAAATTGTCCTTTTTTGCATGTTTTAAGGATTTTTATGCATGGCTTCCATACTTAGTGCAATTTTGTACTAACCCATATTTTCTACATTTTTTATAAGTGTAGGGGCCGGTTGTTGAGGTGTTCTTTCTTCTTGATCAAAATCTTGGATTGACTATTCTCCACACTTTCGGTGAGTCCTCATGGTTCGAGGGCGAAAGTTGTTATTTCTAGTTTCTTCTTAAATTTACTTTTAAGACTATGTTGTAAAAGGTTGTGACCCTTATTGATACTCGATTGTATTAGATGGTGAATGAGATAATGTCTAGACTTCTATTTTGATTTTATGAAAAGACTTCGATTGTAAAAGTTTTAATTCCGCATCATTTCTATTACTTATGTTGATGATATGCTAAGGGCTTGTATGAGACCCCTTCGGGGTCGAGTATGCCGCGTTACATCTAGGGGTTACCCCTGGGTTGTGACACCTCTGAAGACACGACCATAGCATCAAGCACCTTGCAAACCTCATCGATAAACCTTTGGGAATCCTCTTCCACTTTGGAGCCAAGAAACTTGGGAGGATTCATTCTTGGAAAATCCATCAATCTAGAATCCATGGAATTCATATTAGGGTTCACATAAGTCCCAACATCTCTATTGATTTGGGCCGTCATGGCTTGAGTCAACGTTAGAAAAGCTGACCTAACCTCCACATCCGACATAGCCGAAGGATTAATCGGATCTTGATTAGCTTAAGGAGCTTGATTACCTTGAAGAGCTTCCGCATTCACATTGTCACCCTCCGTTCTTCTTGCATTAGCCCTTCGTGTATTCATTTCCTGAAGACACAAGAGAAGGATTAGGAGAGGGACTTTTATAGAGTTAAACTCTAAGCCACGACTTAAGAGTAATGAAAGAAGTGAAATTTTCTAACATCTTATAGCCTCTCATTCATAAATGTGGCGCGCTTCACACTCATGAACAAGACTCTACTAGACGTGGCTTATGAGACATCATCCTAGAATCATTCTAAACCTTGTGCTCTAATTACCAAGTTTGTCACAAGGGTACCTCCTAGACGTAACAAGACACATAATACCCCGAAGGGCACTATGTAAGCCACTTAGCATATCATAACATAAAGCATTAGAACAATAATGAGTAAAACACATTTAAGTCCAAATATCTTTTATAAGGAAAGCGGAAGTCTAGACTTGTCTAAATTAGTCATCTATTACAATAGCTCAAATAAAAGGGGCATAGGCCATACAACAAAGTTCGAAAATGAAATATTAGAGATGATACTCAAAATGAAAATCATTCCTCAAATCTTGAGGACTCACCACAAGCAAGGAGAATAATCGAATCCAAGCTTGAACCAAATGGAGATCTCCTTAAGAACCGGACCCTACACTTTGTGAAAAATATAGAAGAAATATGGGTTAGCACAAAAATGCACCAAGTATGATAGTCATGCATTAAATCATGAAAGCATGCTAAAAGGGGACATTTTAGTTTAATGCATGCAATTTGTAAGTCAAAACATCATTTAGAAGATAACGGAAGAGCATAAATCATAAGCATGTTCATTACAAAAATACTCACATCATAAGAGAACAATACCATTTGTACCCTCAAAGCATACTTGTGCAATGCATGAATAAGATCCCATAATTCTACCCAAGCTAAGTAAAGCTTATTGAGTAACCATCAGTCATAATTCATGTTCTTGTTCATATTCTTGCCATGGTGGGAATAAGCCTTAACCGACATAGACCATGTGAGCTTAACAAGGAATTTGTTTCTTGCCCCACACCGAAAAGAGGTGTACTACTTTCCTAAGGTAGAACTAAGGTTTGTTAGCTTAGGTGGATCCACTAGCTAAAGACCTATGTGGCCACATAGTTATGGTATAGGGAGATTGCTACTAGAAACCCGGACTTAACTGGCGTAGAAGGTTTCCATCTCATGATATACATGTTTTGGGAACCCAGACTTAACTGGCGTAGAAGGAAACCATTTGGGACACCGAACTAACTGAGGTTAAAGCTTCCTATCCACTCAGTACTAAGCATAATTCCGATTAAGTTTATATTTAGTCTTAACTTATGTTCATGTTTATGGAAGAATGCCTTAACACTCAAACAAACATAATGCATAAGATAGCTCATAGATTCACTAGGTGAGAATAGTCTTTCCACCTTAGAAACATCATATCGTGAGAAAACCTTTCACATTATGATCATTATGTGTTTATGAGAATGACCTTTCAACCAACACAATAATTAGATTATAATCATATTCATAAAGCATATACAATAAGTCCACAATCATGCATAATTCTCGTGTTTTACCCCCCTTGGGTCAAGGATCACATTCTATCCAACACATATCGATTTACTACATTAGATATGGATAATAACATGATTCAATTAACTAAATTACTACAAGCACAGTCTCATAGTATTCTTCCTTCATCAATTCACCGACATCACGAAGGCATAACTTGGGGAACATGGGGTTTTATGGGTTCTTGGGGAAATTAATCATAAATCAAAAATAAATCATCAATTCAATCATAATCCATCATAAATCAACCATTAAAAATGTTTTTGAAAAGAACCCATAAGATTGAAGTCAACCCTAACTTTTGGGGAAATCACTAGCTTAGAAATTGAGTTTCGAGGGGTTGCATGGATTAAAAGTATCCATGGACGAAGGACCACCATGCCTTGATGAAGAAACCCTACGAATTTGAGTGGAAGAGGTGGATCCTTCAACCCTAGCTTTCACTTTCTTCTTCTTCTTCCTTGGAGTTTTCTAGAGAGAGAAATTTTGTAGAAGATGAACTTTGGGGGAAATATTTGGGTGTTTTGGAAAATATGAAGTAATTGGGTGTATTTTGACTTAAACTGACTTATATAGTTGTATAAAAATAATACAAAACAACTTCACTTTGATAGGGCTTAAAAAGGAAATACCCAAAATAACCCTCACTTAAAGTGAGTTGCCTAGGTGCCACGAGGGGCCCCACAAGCCGTGGTCCCTCTCGTGGACTTGAGGCAATGGCTAGGCTTCCATTCCTTTTAGCCTACATGCCCAAGGCAACTTCACGAGAGGCTCCATGAGTCGTAGAGCAAGCCACGAGTCGTGGTCCCTCTCGTGGACCTTGAGGCAGCGGCTAAGCCACTTCTCTCACCCCCTCATACCACCAACTCCTTCCCATGAGCCTTCCCACAAACCGTGGTCATGACCACGAGCCGTGAAGTGGCTCGTGAAGAGGGAAGGCTGTTTTTGGCAGATTTGCCAAGGATACTGCCTAACCCTCCACGAGCCCTCCCATGAGTCGTGGTATTGACCACGAGACGTGGTGATGGGAGTGGTAGGTGGGGCAGTGTCTACACCAAAGGTGGCTTCCTTTAACCACTCTTTTGGACCTTGCCATCCTTCCTTGATTCTAACTCTTTTTCCCTTGACATTAACCCTCACATTTAAGCTCTAGTTTCCTACAAATTTCCAAGGCTTTACACTCTATTAGGAGATTCTCTAACCGACAACCATCACTATGAGCTACATGATGATACAACGTCTCGCCCACGCTGTCAGAAGTATCCTATACCTTGCCGGGATATAGGACACCTCAACTAAGTGGATCCACTAAGCTATGCTTAAAGCAATAAGAAATCATCCAAAACGTATGATCCTTTACCCATGTTGGCATACATGGTTTATGAAGATTTTCAGTTTTCTGAACTCATCCCCATATCGGTGCTCAACATTGATGGTATATCTACATACCATATTGATCATACATTGATGGCATACTCGATTGTCATACTAATCATGTTTTAAAAACTCTTTTCTCAAAACTCATCTTTACATTCTCAAAAGCTCAGTTTTAAACTCAAGTGTTTGCTTTAAAAATCTTCTCAAGATTTATAACTCAATTCATAGGGTTCATGCAGAATTATGGACATGAACGACTCAACTCAGGGATAGCAATATGGAAACTAGGTACTCAGAATTCAACGATACTATACTCAATTCATAGGGTTCATGCTGAAATATAGACATGAACGAATCAACTCAAGAATCTTAATGCATAACATATAGAAATTCAATAATTAGGAATAGAATTTCAAAAATTAATAGAAACTCAAGAACTCAAAATCAACTTATCTCAAGAATACTCAAATCTAGGGATGGAATCCTAGATTACGCTTTTACCGCTTTGAAAGTAGATGTAGGGCGTGAGGACGAACTAGTTAAACAATATGATAGCCTTACATACCTGGAAGAACAGGGTTTTTGAAGAACCTTGAAGAATCTTGGATAAGAACTTGATTAGAAGCCTTGAAACCCTAGCTTGAAGGTAAACACTCGAGAAAACCTTTCTTGAGATTCTTGAATTAGTTTCTTGAAATCTTTATGGCCAAGAATTATTATTTTCATTAAAGATTCATAATTGTATGGATAAATTTGAGTTGGAAAGAATATAATTCTTGGAGAAAAACTTGCCTTGAAGAAGAATCTTGAAAAAGATTGAAAGATTCTTGAATGGAGTCTTCTACTTTGATTTTTTCAAAGGGTTTTGCCTTAGGGTTTGAGAGAGAAGAGAATGATGAATTAAGAGATGAAAATCTGATTGTTTTGGGTCTTTAAATAGTCAAGAAATTCGTTTAGGGTTTTCTTAGAGGTAAATAGCCAAAAATGACCCTTTTTAATGTTTTCCCGTTGGCTAATTCATCATTGGACTATATCAGGTTACTAAAATGGTCATAAATATTTGCTCGAAACTTGGATTGACATGAAACCTTTAATTTGATAGATTATGGGCCACGTAACACTTTATATTCTAAGATATATGATCGTTTTAAGTTGACCTATGTAAAATCTTATGTCAAAACTTAATGGGTAAGAAAAGTTTCAACGCAACTTTGTGCTAGGAGTTTTTAGTGACCTTAATTGATATCCAAAATCATTCATACACAAAAGAATTGACCTTTACACATATGGTCAACTTATGAATCACCGGATACGACCTTACATGTAAATGAAGAATAGTTCAAGTCTTATCTTAGAAATTTTTGGGGTGTTACACTAGGCTTGTGGGGTCCAGTTATGTTTAGTTTAGTTGTACTTAAATTTATTTTCGGTAGGCTCATGTGCTTTCTTATGTATCTGCTCTTACCTGTGTTTGTATCTAGATTCTCTTTTTTCAGATTATTTTTACCTTTTTTGCCTAGCCGACCTATGATGCCTACTAAGTACCTTATTTTAGTACTTATGCCACACTTTGCATCTTTTCATGATGCAGGTGTTAGTACCAGCTACCAGTGGTGATCGTTGGTGTTGTCGTTTGCATCCTATGGATATCGAAGATCAGAGTGAGCGCTTGGCGTCCTAGATCCGCCTATCTCCTTCGGTATATATGTCATCTTGTCTTTTGCCTTTGCGACATCTTGTTATGGTCCACCTTTGGAACTTGTATTTGTTAATACTAGACAACTCAGTAGTTGCCACTTTCAGTTTCTGGGAGGGTATCTTTTGTATTTAATTTTTTGGTTTGCCTCTGTCTCTGTCTTTTCTTGTTGCTAGTGTTATTTCTTGTTTAGTTCAGCCCTTGTGCTCACTACTTTTCGTTCTGTGTATGGGTTGGTTTACCTATTCGTGGGTTATAATAGGCGCCATCATGACTCAAGAAGTCAGGTCGTGACACCCTATTACTATTTTATGACCTTATTTTAGACAATAATGAAATTATATTAATCAATAGTAAGTTACATGAAGGTCGGAAATTGACGGGAATTAATTTATTGAAAGATTTAGTAGTATACTATCTTGTTTTAGTAATTGAAACAACCCTCACAACCTTTGTGAAAGATTAATTCTCATTAGTGCAAATCACTAAATTGTTGAACAAAAAAGCCAAAACCGTAACATGGTTAGTAAGATTTTTTTTACAATTGATTTCTTATGTGGTCTATCAACTAATAGTTATTGTTCCAAAGGAACATTTCTTCTTTAATCCAATTTTTTAAGCAAAGAAAATGAGTTTATGAGATAATAATTATTAGGTGACTAACAATCTGAAAACCCAACTCAATAATTTACCACAGAAATTTTGAAGCCAGGCTTCCTGTTAGATTCCTCTTAGCATGAAATTATAAGGTCAACAAAGTAATATTATCAAATATATTGGTTGGACTATATATTTGTATCTATAAGAAATGTACATTACCATTGCCGTCAAATTGAAACAGAAACTAACTATAGTGCGTAATAATCAACAGTAAACAAATCAATAACTCCTATTCGTGATTAGCAAGAAACTAAAAGTACTTATCATAATTTATTTTAAAATGATAACATGAGAAATTAATTGAAAGCCCCCGCCCCCTGCCCCCCGCCCCCCGCCCCCCGCCCCCCTCTTTCCTTTTTTGTTTAATTGAAAGAAATTCATGCTAGGTTTCTTTGGAGACATCATATGATAAAAAGAAGGAAAAAAAAAGCACCTTCCATAAGCATCTATGGGAACAGTAGGTAGGTATTGAACAACAGACATATTTTTTCGCCAATAGTGCATGGTCAGGAAAACATTTTGTAACAACGTACATGCGCATCTATATCTTCTTAACACCACACACACAAAAATCATTTACTTAAAATTATAAGAAGTAGAGAAAAAGAGATGTTTATTAGATTAAAGAAAAATATTATGTGATTGAAGTGTCTGACAAGAGAAGCACCCTATTCATGTCATCATTTTCAAAGAAAATCTCAATTTCATTAATTACATAGCGTCTTAATCATTATTTTCTAAATTAAAAATGCAAACATTGAAACAAATGAATAATTTAAGAAGTAAAAAGTCCAAACAAAAATTAAACAGTAGTAAAAAAAAAATAACAAAAAATACAACAATAGAACTTGGTAATTACCATCTTTAATAAATATTGGACCTTTATTTCTGCCATGATGATGTCATCACCTCTATTAGGGGTGTCAAAAATGAGCCCAACTGTAGGCAACCCGCCCAAAATTTTAAGGGTTAGACTAAAGATAATTTGAATTGGGTTTAATCTCAACTCATTCAATTCTTTAACCCATTTTAAGAGAATTCTCAATTGAGCCAAATTTAATCTCCAATTTCAACCCGTTTTAAGACTTTCTATTTGCATTGATTTAATGTATGTTCCTATATTCAAGATATGGACTACTATCTATTATATATCTTTTAGGATTTATCTATCCATTTGTAACTTCTTTTTTAAAATGTTCTTAAGTTGAAATTCAAATTGTGGTTATAAAACTTAAATAACAATATATTAAAATTATTGAGATTACGTAGGTCAAATTAGGTGGGTCGAGATCCAACCTATTTTTAAGCTCATTTGAGCCAAAAGTAAACTTGGGAGGGTCAATACCCAACTCTATTTCTATTTCGATCCATTTTAATATCTCCAATCTCAACCCAACACAACCCGTCCATTTGACACCCCTAACCTCCATTATTCACATCAATCTTTTCACAAAACTTGTTAATTAGCATCACCATAATCGTTGATATAGTCATGGTTGATGTCTTTGCAGAATTAAGAAGTACATATATGTATCAAGTAAAATATTTTTCATGCAGTAAGGAGAAAACAAAAGAATTAGAAGATTGAAATGTGAAACATGAAAGGATATGAAAAAATATAAATTGAAAAGGGGGATAAGAAGTCTACCTTTGGCGAGTGGGAGAAAGAAAGGAAAAAGGAGAAAGATGTGAGGGGAGGGGGAGGAGTTTTATTGGAAGAAGCAAAAGAGGAAGAGGTACAATTAAGAGAAGGAAGTTAAAAAGTTCCAATATATAGGAGACATGGTCTTTGAATTTTTACAAGTAAATAAAAGGGGAAAAGGAATAAATAGGATTCTATTTTTTAAGGACGCTACGTAGGGGGATGAAGATTCTCTTTTACATATATATATTACTCTTATTTAGAAGTGAGAGTTGGAAAGGACCAACACTGCATTAATACTCTTGTACAACATGCATACAATTTTGTACATTAACTTTTGACTGCATTAATTAGTTGTACAACGTGCAAAAAGAATTGTACATTAATAGAAGGACTAACACCAAGAACTAACATTGCAATTATTATTATTACTCATTACCTAGAAGGACTAACATTGCAATTATTATTATTACTCATTACTCCTTATTAGAATTATTATTATTACTCATTTGGCTCCTTATTAGAGTTGACACTTTAAAGCACGAACACGGCA
>JAJOOS010015186.1:0-30910 GCA_029582725.1 Solanum chiquidenum
AGGAAACTAAGATTTCCAAAGGACCCTTTGAGCTAGTTTTCAGTAAAGAGTAAATGTTTTCACAATCAAGCAAGAGAGGAAACACTCCAAGAGAGCCTTTGGGCTAGTTTTTGAGCAATTATCTCAAACCACAGGGTTATGTTTTTAAGCATATGAGCTAGTATATTTTGGAGTAGTATTGAGCACCGATATGCGGGAGAGTTCAGACAACTCTCGAACCCCATAAATCATGTAGCCACCATGGGTAGAAAAGGGTCATACTTTTTAGATGACTCCTTAGTGCTTTTTAGAATATACTAGTGGATCCACTTAGTAGTCAGTTCTATACCCTCGGCAAGGTATAGAACGGTCCTGGCAGCGTGAGTTAAAACGATGTATTATCACAATAGCTCCCACAAAAGTATTTTGTATTATTATATACACAGAGTTACTTGTATTTTTATATACATCCAGAATTTATATTGTATCTTTGCATACATACAGAGTTACTATTGTATTTCTAAATACACAGAGTTGCTATCCATGTTTCAATGATTTTCTTTATACTGCCCTTATTTATACTACTTTATATTGAATTGAGCTCAGTTGAGATGAGTTTAGACCATGTTTGTTCTTTCAGTTCCTTTCTAGCTTATGTCTTATCTTGGAATTCTCCTAGCATGCTCGTACATTCAATGTACTAACGCCATTTGACCTGCATCATTGTTATGACGCAGATACAGGTAACCAGGATCCGCATCCAGCGCTTCGTTGATCCAGTTGAGCATTCACAGTCTTATGGTGAGCCTCCTTACTTTCTGGAGGATCCATATTTACATTGCTTTAGTATTTTGAGTTGTTAGGATGATCGGTGGTCTTGTCCCGACATCGCTCATAGTTTTAGAGGCTTCATAGTCAGTTGGTTCATTTGTCATTATATTGTTATTGGCTTATGTTGAATCTTGAGTTGCCCTTTCGGGCCAGTTGAATGTTGATCTTTAAAACATTCTAAGTTATTCATTGAGACAGTTTAGTATGATTGTATTTTAATAATTTCTTTTATCATGAGTTAAGTCTTCCGCTATGAGTTAAGCTAGGCCAAGGGTTTGGTTGGGCCAACAATGGTTCTCGAGTGCCAGTCCCAACCAGGGTGTAGGCTCGGGGTATGACAAACTTCGTATCAGAGCACAGAGTTCAAGAGTCCTAAGGAGTCTATGAAGCAATGTCAGTAGGGACCTAGTTATCGGTGTGAAGCGCGACACATCTATAATTAGGAAGCTACGACAATTAGGAATTTTCTCACTTCTTTCATACTCATTTTGTGCGATAAAGTTTATCTCTAAAAAGTTTCTTCTAACTCATTCTTTCGCGTGTCTTTAAGATCATGCCTCCACGAAGAGCTGTCAAAGGTCATCCTGCCAGAAGGACTGTTGAACCAAAGGAACAGAGGGTACCTAATGCACCAGAAATGCAACCCCAATGAGAGGTCACCAATGCCAAATTTTGTGAAGCTATCCGGATGTTAAGTCAAGCAGAGCTTTTGGGCTAGTTTTTGACTAATTATCTCAAGACACAAAGTTATGTTTTTAAACACATGAGCTAGTATATTTTGGGAGTATTATTGAGAACCGATATACGGGAGAGTTCAGACAACTCCCAGCACCCATAAATCATGTAGCCACCATGGGTAGAAAAGGGTCATACTTTTTAGATGATTCCTTAGTGCTTTTTAGCATAGACTAGTGGATCTACTTAGTAGTTAGTTTCTATACCTCGGCAAGGTACAAGACGGCCCTGGCAGCGTAAGGCAAAATGTTGTATCATCACAATAGCTCTTTAGTGATGGTTGTCGGTTAGAGAAACTCCCACATAAGTATTTTGTATTATTATATACACAGAGTTACTTGTATTTTTATATACATCCAGAATTTATGTTGTATCTTTGCATACATACAGAGTTACTAGTGCATTTCTAAATACATAGAGTTGATATCCCTGTTTCAAAGCTTTTCTTTATTCTGCACTTATTAATACTACTTTAAATTGAAATGAGTTCAGTTGAGATGAGTTGAGTCCATGCTTTTTCTTTCAGTTCCTTTCAAGCTTATGTCTTATTTTAGAATTCCCCTCATATGCTTGTACATTCAATGTACTGACGCAATATGGCCTGCATCATTGTTTTGATGCAGATACAGGTAACCAGGATCAACATTTTATGCTTCGTTGATCCAGTTGAGCATTCAGAGTCTTGTGGTGAGCCTCCTTGGTTTCCGGAGGATCCCTATTTACATTGCTTTAGTAGTTTTCAGTTGTTAGGATAATCGGGGATCTTGTCCCAATATCCCTCATAGTTTTAGACGCTTCATAGATAGTTAGTTAGTTCATTTGTCATTATCTTGTTATTGACTTATGTTGAATCTTGAGTTGCCCTTTTTTGCCAGTTGAATGTTGATCTTTAAAACATTCTAAGTTATTTACTCAGACAATTTAGTATGATTGTATTTTAATACTTTATTTTATCATGAGTTAAGTCTTCCACTAAGAGTTAAGCCAGACCAAGGGTTCTCTTGCGCCAACAATGGTTCTCAAGTGTCAGTCCCGCCCATTGTGTAGGCTCGGGGTGTAACAGAACAAGTTTCTTGAATAATCTTGAAAAAGAACTTGAATAGAGGCCTTGAAACCCTAGCTTGAATGTAAACAATCAAGAAAACCTTTCTTGAGATTCTTGAATTAGTTTCTTGAAATTTCTATGGCCAAGAATTATGATTTTCATTAGTGATTTGTAATTGTATGGAGGAATTTGAGTTGGAAAGAATGGAATTCTTGAAGAAAGACTTACCTTAAAGAAGAACCTTGAAAAAGATTGAAAGAATCTTGAATGGAGTCTTCTACTTTGATTTTTCCTTAGGATTTTGTCTTAGGGTTTGAGGGAGAAGAGAATGATGAATTAAGAGATGAAAATATGATTGTTTTTGGTCTTTCATAGTCAAGAAATTTGTTTAGGGTTTTATTAGAGGTAAAAAGACAAAAATGACCCTTTTTAATATTTTCCCATCGGCTAATTCGCCATTGCACTATATCAGGTTACTAAAATGGTCATAACTTTTTACTCAAAACTTGGATTGTTGTGAAATTGGTAGAGTTGGAAAAAAGATTTAAATACCTTTAATTTGATAGGATATGGGCCACGTAACTCTTTATATTTTAAGAGATATGGTTGTTTGAATTTGACCCAAGTAGAATCTTACATCAAAACTTAATCGATAAGGAAACTTTCAACTCTACTTTCGGCTAGGAGTTTCTAGTGACCGTAATTGATATCCAAAATCATTCCCACACTAAGGAATTTACCTTTACACATATGGGCAGTTTAAGAATCCCTCGGTATGACCCTAAAGTTAAATGAAGAATGGTTCGAGTCTTAACTTTAAATTTTTTTAAGGTGTTACCCTTATACATATGTTAGGAGAACAGACTTAGAGTTTGAGGTGGTGAGGTGGATGATAGGTTTACTTGAAGGTTTCACCCAAGAAGGGTGTTATGAGATTTTGCAAGAAGGGGACACTCAACCCCCTGTATATTGGTCCTTACTGGATATCCATGAGAATTGGCAAGGTATCTTATGAGTTTGAGCTACCGTCAGAGTTAGCAGCAGTCCATACGGTATTCCAGATTTCTATGTTGAAGAAGTGTATGGATGATCCTTCACTTATTATACCTAATAAGAATATTGGTATTAAGGACATCCTATCTTATGAGGAGATACCCGTTCAGATTCTTGATTGTCGAGTTTGCAAGTTGAGAACCAAGGAGGTGGCATCAGTCAAGGTCTTATGGAGGAATAAAGCTATTCAGAAATCTACTTGGGAGGCTGAGGAGGATATGAAGAAGAGATACCCACATCTCTTTGCTTTCGAAGAAATTCCAAACTAAAGTACTAATCTTTTCTTGGTACTCTTTAAGTGGATATATTAATTATATGTAAATTGTGTTGTGTGCTTGAGATGAGGTTGTTAAATGTACTCCCCCCTGTTCTATCTAGTGTGATCTCATTCGAGGACGAATGTTCCCAGGGGGGAGATATTCTAACACCTTGAACTTTGGTCAGTTTTTAAGTTTTGAGTCAACTTCAAAAGACCATAACTTTCAATACATGATGAGTTAGGTGGCCCATGAGGTATCAAATAGAAGTAATTTGAGTCCTCTTTTCAACGCCATCGAGTTTGCTAAATTACGAGTTCGGATGAAGGAGTTATATCCGTTTGAGTGCAGCCTCTTTAGTTAAGGTATTTTCATCCATTTTAAGGAGGGGTATTTTGGTCTTTTCCCAACCCCACTAGGCCTAAACGTTATTTCCATCCAATTAGGGGTATAAACTGATCGAGATCAGTTTTCATTCATTCTAAAACGTTTAGAAGGTTAGGGAAAAGTTCAAGAGGAGAAAAAGAAGAATGTTTCAAGCATTCATCAAGTTTTGAGGATTTTCGCCAAGAACTTAGTTCTTTTGAGGTATACAAGCTTTCATAGTGATGGGTTTGTTCGCCCTCACGCCAATCGTGTAAAAGTTTACTATGGATTCAGTCTTGAAGTAGATTTATTTAGTTCTTGAGAAATTCTTGAGGTTTCACGATAAGAACATTAAACTTCTCCTTCTAGCATCACTCCACTACTAAAAGGACCTCTAAAATGATTTATCACATACTCTTTTGAACTCATTACTATATTATGCTCAACACTAGACTTCGTTTTTCATCTTATCATCTCCCCCTTAGGTCTAAAGTTAACACTTGAAAGTTATGGACCTATTCAATCATCTCTAAACTGGTCTACATCCCCCTTTACTGTAACACTCGGGAAAAAATTTTCTCATTATCATCACGTAGGTCATAGTGGTTTCCATAGTGTCTTAAAATCAATTCACATTTATGGGGATGTCTTAAAAACAAGTTACTGTGAAAGAGATTTGTCCCCTGATACCCAATAATAACAGGTTCATCAATATGACATAAATTACTTATTCCTTCCGTTTCAATTTGTTTGTCTTACATTCGCTTTTAGTCCATCTAAAAAAGAATGTGTCTTTCCTTTTGTGATATTTGCTAAACACATAATGTGTGTTCAGAAAGTGTTTAAGAGGGCCATTGTTCCTGTCATTCAATTTGAAAATATGACCTTCCATATCGAAGGTTATCTTTTATAATTATTCATTTGAATAAAATTTCACATACTCTGTATCCAGTTTTATTCTCAGGGTTTTGAAATACGTATGATCTACCTCCATCTAAACACAGGTCGTACATGAAAATATAAAAATGAAGGGCATACCTGATAAAAGCTTTTGCAATGTAGCTCGAGCTTCCTTCCATTTAGGTCAAGCCAATCCAAGAAACTTATTCAAGTTAGGCTACAAATGCCATGAAGTTCCCGCATGATTATCACTGTTCCTCAACCCTTCTATTAAGAGAGAGTATCCACTGCATCATTGTATACGTTACACAATGCTCACTGGCTCACCATAACTATATAGTTAGACAATTTCCTATTACAACTTGAATTAGTGACTTAGTTTTAATTTGATGAAATCCAATTTTTTGTATGCTATCAATATATCACATAGATCTTTCTCCTTCTTGATGTTCTTTTTCCTCTTTGGCTATTAGACCATAACTCCAGAAAATGAAGGGGACACTTTACATATTATGGACTAGAATACTTGCAACAAATCAAAGCAAAATGTATCATTTTCCACAAAAATCATACGGGAAATAGAACTCAAAAATAGCAAAAAATGAGCTCATAATCAACGAAAATAGCTAGAATTGAGCCTTATAGCCAGAAAAGTATGCAATTCCATCCAACAATAGATAAAACAAAGAAGAAAAGTCAAGGAATATCATCTTAAAACTGAGCTTAATAGTAGTGAAATTGCTAAATATACAACCAAACAGAGCATAACAGAACACCTAAATCTTCAAAACTGAATCAAATGAAAACCGAACGAACACGACACTCTCAAAATACAATATATCATTTTCTACAAAGCTACGACTACATGACACCTGAACTTTTTTCCCATATATCAACAAAAAATAGCTAGAAGTGAACTTAATAGTGGGAGAATTATAAACTTCCATCCAAACAATGGGACAAAACAGAGCATAAAAATCAATGAAGATTACCTTAAAATTAAACTTAATAGTAGGAGAATTGTAACCGCCTAAACGTTCAACCAAACAGAGCACAATATCACCGTTGATAAAAACTTCAAATTAAACTGAATGAAAATGATAATCAAACCAACCTGATTGAAATAATCGAAGTGTTTGAATACCGGACCATCAAATAGACCGGAGGCACTGTACTTTCCATCAACATACTAGTTGAGTTATGTCTTCGAATTACTTTAGACCCTAAAAAATAGGAAGAGAGAGATCCAAACCCTAGATTTTTTTTATTCCCTCACTGATACTCAACAATAAGAGGTGATTCGATGAAAGTATGATTCGAGGGACGGAGAGAGTACCATGGAAGGAGATCAGAGGCTTCAGATCGGAGGGCTATGGAAATCTAGGTTTCAGATGAGATGAGATTTTGCCATTGGCTTCATATCGGAGGCTATGCAACAATACATTGCCATAAGTAAAATAAGAAGATACAATAATGGATGTTGATTTTCAATTGACACTGACTTTTATTGGGCATTTTTACTAAATGCCACTAAAAAGGTGGTGTTTACCGACTAATGTTTAATTGCCGGGATAAGTTGATTGTAGAATACTAATTAGCGGCAATTATGGTAATGCCCTTAAATAATTGCCGCTAAAAGTCATTTATGGCGTAGCGGTGGAGGTGAGTATGTTTCCCTTTCTACCAGTTCAGTCATGTATCCCTATGTTCAATTTTTCCCTTACATACTCGTACATTCAATGTACTAACGACATTTGGCCTGTATCGTTCATGATGCAAATACATGTATTCAAAATCATAAACCGTCACTTTGTTGATCTCATCGCATTCCAGCTACCATTGGTGAGCCTCCTTGATTTTAGGAGGGCTTCACATTAAGAATTTGTTTGTTAGGAGGTCATGAGTCTTGTCCCGACTCCCCTCATAGAATTTAGAGGCTTTATAGACAGTAGTAGTAAAGGAGTTTTTTCCTATTTCCCTTATGGATGTTTTAAAAATTTTGAGTTGAACACTTATGTTCATTTGAGTATTTTTGAGTTAAACTTCTTTACTTATAAATCTTATGGGTTAATCTTTGCAATTGAGTTTCTAATGTTGTTGAGTAAGTCTTCCGTTGAGTATTGAGCCAGACCAAGGGTTCTCTTGGGGACCTGCGATGGTTCTCGAGTGTCGGCCACGTTCAGGATGTGGGATCGGGGCGTGATAGTCTTGGGTCAGGTGGGTCTTGGGTCGGATCTCAAGTCTTCTCATAATTATTTTTTTCTGAATTGTTGTAATTAATAGTCTTTATTTGTTTGGTGCAAGATAGTTGCCAGCCAGAGAAAATTATTAGATGTTCTTTGTCTGGTTTCCACATAATTTGTTTTTTGTTTTTGAAGTTATGAGAAGGGGGATCAAGAGTTTCTTTCTATCTATTAGAGTTCAATTAAATTTGAATGCACGAATTGCAGAATTAGATGTGATATTCTGTTCTTTTTTAATTCCCAAAAATCTAATTGAAAAATTCTGATTAAAAATGGAAGAATATACACAACTCAGATTGATATACTCTCTTTCTTGTTTACTTGCGACTCTTCAAAAGTGCTATAAAATTATCTCTTGGTTAGTATCTTAAAATCATTATATCTTAAGATTACTCACAATCACAACTCACATACTATCTAATTATAATCACTTTATTTTTTTAACATTTTAAGGGGATTGAAACTGTTCTTTTATAGCCTTTTCTCTTGCGTAAGTTCAGTCATATTGATTTTGTATTAATTTAATTATTGCATTTCGTTTTACAACACTCAATTTTCATGTCATAGACAAGTCGGATCTCGACTTCTGCCGTGTGAAATGATTGATAAGTTGTTTTCATGGCCATATAATTTGAAGACTCATACTTAATGTCGCTATCACTTTTCAAGATTACAAAATAAAAAAGTTATTATTCTATTATTTTCCTTGTTCATATCGCATTCATCTCAACACATTATTTAGTGATTAAATATAATTTTTATAGTCGTACCTTATTCAAATTTACTAGAAAAATGAAAATGACTCTTTTGTCAAAACATTCAAATCTATGATTTTTTTAGAACTATATATAATTTTTTTTGTTGATATTAATAAATTTTTAGGATATAAGTAATAACTATAAATTGTAATTTGAATGAAAATATACATTTCTTCATGTGTCAAAATATGTCTATTACCGTGACTTTAGAATGATAACGTTAGTGTCAATCAAGCTATGCCTTAATTAATTTTAGAAAGATAATATCACTTCACCTTTTTCTATGTCAAGCTATTTTTCTATGTCAATTTCTATGTCATGATATTTTTCTGTCTTTTTGAAAGAAAGCAAATGATTTTTGGAAACTTATGTGTACGTTGTAAAATTGCGTGTTTGTGCTACTCTCGTCTTTGTGCATATATTTTTTAGAAAAGAATTAAATATGCCTACTTAAATCAATTAAATTTATCTTTAATTATATATACTATAAAGCCAAATATACCTCTTATGTTACCAAAGTTAACAAAAATACCCTTGTTTATAAGAAATTTTATTTCTCTTTAATTTTACAGTATTTTATTTTAAAAAATTATTTTTTCATTTTCAAATTTTAACTGATATGTTAGAAGTACCAAGTTTAGACAATATAATAAAATTTCTAACATGAAGCTTTCTAGACAAGTTTAAACAAAGTTAGTATATATTAAAAGTTAAAACGACGCGAGAGAGGTAATCTTCTTCATGGTTCATTAGTTCCGTATAGTCTTTTTAGGGTGTGTTTGGTATGATGAAAAACATTTTCTGAAAAATATTTTTCAATTTTCTCATGTTTGATTGACTTTTTTCCCAATTTTAACTCTTTCCTTGACGTCCTGACTCATATCTTTCAATCAAGTTCAATTTCAGGAGTTCTACATATCCGAATGCAATTCCGAAAGACCTTATGGATTCCTTAATGTCTTGGCTAGAAGTATACACTAGTCAAATCCCAAAACAAGATTCTACGCTTCCTTGGATGGTCCTAGATATCACCTAGCCCAAATTCCGTATAAGGTTGTTAATGAGATGAGTGAACTCCTTATAAGGTTTGGGCAATCCTCCTCCCTTTGAACTAGCTTTAGGGGTGTGAGTTAGACTTAAGACCTAATTTAACAAGGTTGGACTAACCAAGAATTTTTAAGTTACTACCCTGAAAGTTTTCTGGCCCAAATTTCTTCTCTATAGACCTACTCATAACGACCGGGTCAAATTGTTACACGAACACACTCTTAGTAACAAAATTTTGTAGTAAACAAATCTTATAATATACAAGTTTCAAAAACATTATAATTATACAAAATATTATGGACAAATTTAAATTATGATTTTCTAAAGCTTTTTTAGAAAAAATTGTCGTCGGTACATCTCTAATTTATAACCAGTACTTTTTGTTTGTTTGGTGCGCGCAAATTGTCAGGTAGCGTTAATTATGGGCTTATGGCATATTCTCAAATAATTATGCCTCTATCTAGTCGCCAAATAATTATCTTTTGTTTTCTTCTAAATATTAATAAATGCCCAACAAGAGGCAATGCTCTTTGTTGTCTTTTTGTTTTCTTTATGACTTTAAAGCGTGCTAAATTTTTCGTGTTAGAATTCATAATTTATAGTTTATGAATTTTTTATCATTACAAGTTACTCCCTCCGTTTCTATTTATATGTCATCATTTTAGGTTTTACGTCTCTTAAGAAACTAGATAAGTTTACCATTGCATGATTATTTAGTGTTCACTTGAAGTCAAGTTTTCAATAAATGAACATGAATTAATTTACTTTGATTAACTAATTTGACTAATGAACATGAATCAACTACTCAGTTTTTCTATATTGGGCAAATCTATAGTTTCAAGGCTAATAACTTTCAAAGGGTAAAACAAGAAAAATAATGTCATTTATGCATTGATTTTATGAAATGACAAATATCAAGGACCATCTATAGTAAGGACAACATATAAGTAGAAACGTAAGGAGTAATATATAGTATTGTCTCTGTCCCAATTTATATGACTTACTTTCCTTTTTAGTCAGTCCAAAAAAGAATAACACTTTCTATATTAAGTAGCAATTTAACTATAAAATGTTTATTTACCCTTGATGAAATGATTTATAGCCACACAAATTTCTATCATTCATTTTGGACCACAAATTTTAAAAGTCTTCATTTCTTTCTTAAACTCCATGATGAGTCAAACTACCTCACATAAAATGGGATAGAGGAAGTATGTAATAACCAAAATAAAAAAAGAATATTGATGTACGTTCAATAATTAATATATATTTTAAAAGTAAGAACAACTTAAAATCTAAATCTTTTTAATGACCTGGAAGGTCATGTTTAGATATTTCCATAAAATTATGATTTTACCCCTCTCGATAGTTGTCTCGAGTCATTTATTATCAGTTTGTGAAGCTTGTTCAGAAAATTTATTGAAAAACTATGATTTATGGAAGTTTTTTGAGTTTTGGAAGGTCTAAAGTGTTTAAACATAGTTTTTGATATCAGTTAGAGTTTGAGTCTCGAACAAGGGTATTTCTGAGTTCGTATCTAAGTATTTGAGTTGCCAATAGTTCAAGTGATAGCACCAGCGGCCTGGAGGTGTGTCTCAAAGGATACCCATTCCTACTTGGAAGTGGGAGCGTGTCACATGGACTTTGTTGAGAGTTTTCCTACCACCATGGGTGGTTATGATTCTATTTGGGCGATTGTTGATAGGTTGACCAAGTCCTTCCATTTCATTCTAGTTCAGGTGAATTACACGGTAGAGAGTTTAGCTGGACTCTACATTAGTCAGATAGTTCGGCTTAATGGAGTGCATGTATCTATTGTCTCCGATCAAGTTGCACTATTTACTTCTCACTTTTAGAGGGCCTTACGACATGGTTACTCGGCAAGACATTAGTACAACTTTTCACACTTAAACAGATGGGCAATCCGAGTGGATCATTCAAATGTTGGAGGATATGCTTTGAGTGTGTGTGTGTGTGATTGACTTTGCTGCTCGTTGATATCAACACTTGCCCTTAGCAGAGTTTATCTACCACTAGATTTATGACTCCAGTATTTAGATGATCCCATTTGAGGCGTTGTATGATAGGCGTTATAGATCCCTAATTGGTTGGTTTGATATAGTGAGATGAACTCTTTGGATACAAACTTGCTTAGAGATGCCATTGGGTATGTCTATATGATTCAGGGTAGGCTGTTGATGGCTCAGAGTCGACTAAAGAGTTATGTAGATAGGAGGGTCCGAGCTTTAAAATTTATGGAGGGTGATCATGTTCGGCTCAGAGTGTCACCCATGAAGGGTGTGATGACGTTCGGGGAGAAGGGAAATCTTAGCCCTAGATTCATTTGTCCTGTTGAGATTTTGAGTCACATGAGAGAGGTGACCTATAAGTTGGCCTTGCCACTTATCTTGGTAGTTGTGCATTCTAGTTTCCATCTCTCCATGCTTCAAAAGTATGTACTAGATGCGTCTCATGTACTTTCACTCTATTTGGTGTCTTTTGATCAAGACTTGCCATTTGAGGATGCACCTACAACTATATTGGATAGGTAGGTCCAAAAGCTCAGAACCAAAGAGATTACTTCAGTGAAGGTGAAATGGAAGAACCGTTCAGTTGGAGAGGCGACTTGGGAGATGGTGCCCAACATGCGTGCAAGATATCCTCACTTTCCTCAAAATCAAGGTTTCAACTCTATTTCTTCATTTTTAACATTGAGAGCTTGGCTTTGGCGATTTTAAAGAGGGTATTCAAGTTTTATTGATTTCGTATCGATTTCTAACTCTCTAACTCCTTTTTACCATTAATTAATTTATTATTTTGATGATTAAACTTAAGTTTTGATCCTAAGTTAAACGGTTTTTGATAAGGTTTAAGGTTTATGATAAACTGATGATTTCAGGCTTGATTCAACTCCATTTTAAAGTTGGTTTCCAAATGTGTTGGGTAACACCATTTAATACAAAATTTTATATTTACCCTTCATTTTTGGAATCAGGTTTTTAGGTCATTGTGACCCCATTTTCTAAAAGTCTTGATATGGATGGTGTTAGTTTCAAATGCTTATTGTGGTTATTTATTTGAAAATCTTGTCTTAATTTGGAGACCCAACGACAAGCTAAAGCTCAAGTTCGGGAGTGATTATTGACTTCTTGAGGCAAGTGTACTTCTTGACTTTATGTTAAGTTATTGAATCTTGTATGCCATTGTATGATTGGGAGTAATGGGGGTTGGTGAAGGGATTCATAGAAGAATTGTGTGTTGTATATTAATGATGTGATCTTGCTAAACAACTTGAGTTAAAACAAAAATCTTTGTTGATTTGTGTGACTATGTTGTATTGTTGGCCATTGGACGTCACTCGATGATAGACTTTGATTACCTGTTGTTGGATAATGGTGTTCAATTATCATCCTCATATTTGATCATTGCACTATTATATTTGCATTGACGTGGTACCGTTGTTGTGAAGATTATGGTAAGGATCAGAGGAAATAGGAAATGGGATACACGTCCATGGCAGATTTATTGAAATAAAATAGAGATCGAGCCACATACCCATGGCACATGCATAGAATAAAGAGTCCTCCATAGGCTTCGGACTGAGAGACAACATGTGTGTATCGTTATGACAAACATGCATCACTCTACATGCCATTGCACATCATTGCATTGCACTTCATTTGATTATGATCATTGATACATTATTGAGTACCTTGATTGTGGAATACCTTGATGATTGACTATTCATGTTGAGGTGCAATTTGAACTGTTATCCTTATGCTTTGTTATGTAGAGTGAGAATTGTTAGGTTGGACTGATTGATTATTTCAGGTTTTATTTGTTGAGGTTCGGATGGAGTACTTGTGTTCAATAATGCTTTACTTAGAGTTAGTTGTCTGCTTGATTAGTACCGTGTTGTTGGTACTCACCCTTTGCTTCTACACTTGTGTAGGTTACAACCCCGAATCATCGTGATTCTCTTCTTCCCCTATATTTTCATCCTAGGCTTTACTGTGGAGACTTGCGAGGTAGATGCTTGGCATCTCAGCGGGCCCTGTGCTCCTTTATTATGACATTGTTCTATTATAGAAACAATGGCATTGAGACACGTATTTCATTTCAAATAAGTTGTAATATATCATAGGCTTGTACACGTGACAATAAGATTTTGGGGATTTATTTGAGTTTATTAAGTTATCTACATTATTGATATTTTGTGATATCTCTATGTTTTACTTCCGCATTTATCATATTACTTAGGTTTAGATTGACTTATTTTGGTGGGATAAGACGATTATCATCACATCTAGTTTTGGATCGTGTCAATATGAATATAAAATTTATGATTATAATTATAATCGACGACTTGTCATACATTAAAAATTAGTCTTAGTGTATTCGCTTTGCGCATGTCTCTCATATTAATAAGACAAGAATTTTAGAAAAATAGAATAAATAATATTAAGAAAATATGTTTGTGTAATACTATAAGAATTTAATTAGAAAGAAAATTATAAATTTCAAACTGAAAAGTGATTATTTTTAAGAGTTTGATCTAATCCACTAGATCTTCCTTCTCCGTTTGATCTAACACTTGCTTAATTGAATAAAAGTGTTGTAAAAATAGTGTTTGATTGTTTGCATGATCATTTAAAATACATGCATTATATGTATATTTCGTGTGGAATTTGTTCTGCCTATTTCCAATAAGAAAAATATTTTCCTTATTTTTAAGAAATATGTTTTTCTTACTACTAAAATATCACAATTTTTCACAGAAAAATGTTTAGTGGTTATTTCTATAAATATTTTGATTGAATCGCTGAAAAAAATAGTAATATTTTCATACTAAAAAAATAGGAAGTTTCTTACTATTCGGTGAGAATTTGTGTTCCACCATGTATTTTTCAGTGAAAATTTGGATCCCAACAAATACTTTTTCAGTGAACTGATTCGGTGGAAAATGAGTGAGAAAATCATGTTATATAACCCAAATTACCCATTGTCACGATGAAAATAACTTATATTTCTAGTAGAACCTAAAAAAATACTCTCTTAAATTCTTGACCAACCGAACGCTAAAGACTTTGTCTACACTGGTCACACCCATAGTGAGTTGGTGTAAATGAAGTAGAACCATGAAAGAAGAAGAAAACTAAAAGACATAGCATGTGATGAGCTGAATTATGATCATAAGGGTAGCGTGATCATCTTTGTATTGTGCTTGTGAAGTGACATGAATATTTCTAAAGAAAAACTATTTTTAGTTTTGCACCCAATAATTTTGATCACTTTCAATTAAAGAAGAAAGGTGAAATAGGTTTGTTGGATTGTGTGGATTGAGTTTGATGGGTCTTTTAACAAGTTCAGTTAGTTTTAGTGAATTCAATTAGGTGTAAGTTGGTTAGAGTTATGCAAATATCAGTAATCTATAGATTATTTATGAGTAAATTTATGTATTATTTTATATAGGTATTAGTTATGTAAGGAATGATTTTCCAAGGATTAGTTATACCTGTATTAGTTAATCCACCTTCTATCCTGTAATACTCCAAATTTTTTTGAGCCAAGACTCTAACCATTCTTCGTTGTGAGTAGGATTTTACCAAGAAAATTTAAATTTTTTTAAGTGTTAAGGTCACTAGATAGAGCACCTTGAGTTCCAAAAAGAACTAAAGAGAAATTCATCCAACTCATCCATAAGTTCTTTTAACTTTTAGGTCAACTTGAAATGACCATAACTTTTAGCACATAATGAGTTAGGTCATGAGGTATTAAATTGAATATCTTTGAGTCCTCTTTCCAACGCCGCTGAGTTTGCTAAAATCCGAGTTTGAATGAGGGAGATATGATTGTTTGAGTGCATCCTCTCTAGATAGGGCTTTTTCACCTGAACAAAAGAGGGGTATTTTTCATATTTTCCTTACCCCCACTTAGTATAATCCTGAATTACACCCAATTTAGGGTCTAAACTAATTAAAATCAGTTTCATTCACCCCAAACGTGTAGGGCTTTAGAGAGAAGATTCAAGAAAAGAAAAGGTTCAAGGTTCCAAGCGTTCATCCAAGATTTCGCCAAAAACCTAGTTCTTTAAGGTATGTAAGCATCCATATTGATGGGTTTGTTCACCCACATGCCAATTATGATTTATATTATCTAATTCATCCATAAAGATTGCGAAATTTAAGTTCTTGATGAGTGTTCTTGAGGTATTTTTCTCCATTCTTGATTTATGACATTTGATTGAGTTCTTGAGGTGAGGATCTTGTTAATGAGCATTGTTCTTGAGTATTTTCAAGTAGAATTTCATGTAATTTAGTTCGGTAAACGAATCAAAGAGAGTTTAGAAGAAATCATTCGATTCTAGGTGAATTAGGACCAAAAATCAAGAAGAGAAATTCGTCGTGTTTTCTGGGCAGGGGGATGGAGCGCCGCGCCAGAAGTGGGCTAGGAGTGAGACTCTGAAGTTTAGGGGGTGCAGCCCCACGCCACTCAGTGCGCCAGGGTAGCCTTCCCCGTCTGTTTTCCATCGTTCGTCCCGTTTGAGTTCTTTTAAAGTGTACCTTTACTCCCTTACTGATTTAACTATTCAAAATCACCTATAATCATCAAGATCTTTTATATCACGAATCATAACTCTTGAATTCATAATTCAAATTCAAGATAGAGTTAAGAGTAAAGTTCGAGGGAGTTCTTTGGGTCGTATTTGAGAAGTCTTTTGCAAACTTTAAAAACGTATTTCAAGACTCTAGTAAGTGAGTATGGGAATGAGGAGAGTGTATTCATGAGGCTACATTATTATTTAGTTCCTCGAGTCGAGTTTTTCATGCCCATAAATTTTGCATGAACTCCATATATTGAGTATCCTTAAGAGTAGTAATATCCTCGAGTTCTAAGTTCTTGAGCATTGAGTTCCTAATAATATTTGAAATTATATTTTATAATAATGGGTTACCATATGATGAACATGGAGGTCCTTGAGTTAGGTCAGTCATGCCCATAATTCCACATGAACCCTATGAATCGAGCATTCTAGAGATGAGTAGTATCATTGAGTCTTTGAGTTCTAGAGTTATTCAATTTTGGGTATTGAGTTCTATATATGGTTATTGAAACCCTTTAATTGAGTCGTTCACGTCCATAATTCGGCATGAACCCTAGTTGAGAAGTCTTTTATAGTTATTTATAATTTGTTTAAAGACTGGAGAAAATAAGTATGAGGATGAGGAAAGTCGGGTTTCATTCAAAAAAAAATTAATATAAGGAAACTAAGTATTCCCAAATGTAAATGTTTTTACATTTAAGATCAGAGGAAACTTCGATTTCCAAATGAGTTCATGAGGAGTTTTGAGTACTATCTCTTTTAAGAGAACCTTTTGAGCAATAATCTCAAAGTTTGAGGATGAGGAACTGTTTTTAAACATATGAGCATGAGTTATATTATTGGGAGTAGTATTGAGCACCGATATGGGGGAGAGTTCAGACAGCTTCCATAAATCACGTATGCCAACATATGTAAAGGGTCATACTTTTTAGATGATTCCTTATTACTTTTTAGCATAGCTTAGTGGATCCACTTAGTTGAAGATGTCTTATACTACAGCAAGGTATAGGACAGTTTTGGCAGAGTGGGCGAGATGTTGTATCATCTCATATCTTATAGTGATGGTTCTCGATTAGAGAAACTCCCAAATAAGAGTTATTATTGTATGTTTTTTACCTACAATTGATTTATTATTGTATTTTTACATACAATTGAGTTATTATCTATTGTTTTAAAAGCTTTCTATATATTGCATCTTTTATTGTTGCTTTATTCTTGATTATCTTAAGTTGAGTATCTTACCTTTGAATTGAGTATCTTATCCTTGAGTTGAGTTGAGTATCCTTGAGGGGAGTTTAAGTTGAGTATCCTTGAGGGGAGTTTAAGTTGAGTTGAGTGAGTTTGAGAAGAGGTAAGTATGTTTCTTTCCTATTAGTTCAAGCTCATATTTATTCTTTAGAATTCCTTTTACATGCTCATACATTCCATGTACTAACGCCATTTGACCTACATCTTTTAAGATGCAGACACAGGTAATCAGGGTCATCAACAGGCGCTCCGTTGAGACCACTTGCAGTTCTAGTTAGCTTTGCTGAGCCTCCTTGCTTTCGGAGGGTTCCACTTTTATTTTCAATTTGTTAGGATGTCGAGGGTCTTGTCCCAATAATCCTTTTGTAACAATAAAGTCTTCATAGATAGTTTAAAAGTCGAGGAGTCTATCATTATTCCCTTTGTGTTTGTAATGTTTTGAGTTCACGAGGCATTTAACTAATACTTGTTAAATTATTTTTAGACGGTTATTGGAGTAGAGTTTAAGTAATGTTTTTAAAGTTAATTTTTCATCATGTGTTTCCATTTTGCTTGAGTAATGTCTTCCTCTGAGTAGTGAGCCAACACAAGGATTCGATTGGGAACCTGCAATGGTTTTCAAGTGCCAGTTACGTCTAGGGTGTAGGCTCGGGGCATGACAAACTTGGTATCAGAGCACAGAGTTCAAGTGTCCTAGGGTGTTAGTGAAGTCGTGTTAGTAGGGTCTTGTTTACTGTTGTGAGGGCCCCACTTCTATAAACGAGGGACTTCAAGCATTTAAGAAAAGTTTCCCTTCTTTCATACTCTTAATTGTGCAATAGAACTATGTCGTAAGGAGCTTATTCATACTCGTGCGTTTCTCCAATTTATTCAACTACCCCTCATACTAGAGGTGGTTGAAAAGCAAAGTCAGTCATTTATCGAAGAGTTTCTCTCAGCAAGAGTCTTCAGGAAGTCATGAAACTGCAGAGGGGCTTGAGAGAAGCCCAGGAGTGAGTTAAGTGTTGAGTTTCGAAGAAATTCACTCATATTCATATGAATAATGCATTCGAGCTAAAAGTGAGTTGTACTTTCTTCTCTAAACCTTGTTTCAGCTGAGATCCTTATGAGGAAGTATATTTAGTGCTTGGGTAGTATTTTCACCTGGAAAGTTAGTATGAGTTACAAGAATATTAGTAGTAGTAGTGAAAGTGCCCAAAGTTAGAGGAAGGTATGAAGAGGTTAAGTTATCTAAGAAAGGGAGATAGTGATGAGGCAAGCTATGTGATTATAGTCATGAACCTAGTAAGTTATTAAATGAGGAGTTTCCCCTTATGGGTAGACTAAGAAGTGATGAGTTGTGAAGATCTCAAGATAGGAGGTAGAGTAAGAGTTGCAAGTTAGGATGAGTTAGAGTATGATTTAACTAGAAAGGAACTTATGATGAGGTTCCATTGTGTTCGTATCGACCAAGTGTAGGTGTTGAAATAGAAGAGCAAGATTATTCATAAGGTGTTAGATCTAAGCCAGGCTTATGATTTTTAAGGGAGAGCCCATAATATTCAACGTGTTATAGATCTAACTAGGCGATGATGTATAATGAAGGAGTAAAATAGTACTCAAGTTGTGAAGTGAAATGTGATGGTAATTTATAAGTATGGAGACTGAGAGGTAAGGATTGACTACTTGTCAGGAGGTCTTAGTTGACGAGTGTTTCTTAATTTGTATCTAGTAGTTGTAAGTTAATATAGTAAGCGAGCAATCATATTGATATCCAGGATTAGTAATAAACATGAAGCTTGAATTTGAGATGAGTGTTGTGATCAAAAGAATGGTAATATGAGGGTGATGATGTTAGTCTTGAGATTTGATCAGGTAGACTTGACATAGAGGAGGTGAGGAATTGAGATGTTAGCTGCAATAACCTTTTGATAAGGGCATTGAATTGTGGCTAAGTCACAAGAGGAACAAGAGCATTAAGAGGTGTACCGAGATGGTATGTAATAAGACGAGGTTCCAATTATGTTATGATATTCCATGTGTGCCTAGATAGCATAATTGACATGCCAATAGTGGATAGGCTGGTGCAAGTGTAATTTTGTCACGACCCAGACCGTCGTGATTGGCACCCACACTAACCATCCGGTGGGAGAACCATTAATACTAATTAGCTAACCCAAGAACTAAACATTTAAAGATACGGAAGCAAGTTTAAATGCAAAAATAAACTAGAGTTTGCATAAACTCCAAAAGTTTAGCAACGACTATCAAAACATTGCGGAAATAATCCCTAGAAATTGAAAGTCAGTGTACCAAAACTGTAACAAACCATAAGTCTAAAGAAAAAGGGGTACAACCCTGAAAGCTAAACAATTGAACATCTAAGGTACTAATCTAGGTCCGAGTAAGAGGGACTGAACAAAAGGAGAACTCATGGCTGCCTTGAAGAATTGGCTCACCCTTGAATCCGATTTGATCACTGATCTCCTAGACGAGGTCTATCAATAGCCGCCTGAAGATGCCCTGTACTCATCAGAGAAAGACCAAGTACAATATCAGGACACAACCATAGTGTACTGGTAGGATCACACGACTATTCCAGTAAGCAAAACATATAAAAGTAGTCACAACATAGTAAACACGCATATACCGAACATATACAATATCAATTATCATTTCAGGAGTAATGTGCCATTCCACATTTATAACATCAAGTACATACGCATATATGACAAGTCAATGGTCCTCTCATGGAACCCATACCCAAACTGTTAGTGTGCTGGATCTTGAGACACCCGTTCCCATATGTATGTCGATACGTAACATCCGATCCCAATTAGTGTGTTGGAACTTAATACCCAGTCCATTCAACAAGCCACAATCACAATCACAATGTAAATTCTCATAATCATGCAATCAAGTGTTGATTCATGGCATGCAGTCATTCGTTCATACTCATTAGCATTTGATGTGATCAATAGTGCAACATTCGCATACATACATGCATTACAATGAAGAAAATACTAACATACATCACACAAACATGAAATCAAACCATCACCTACCTAAAAAAAGGTTGAATTCTCCTAAGAAACTTGATTCTTCCCTTTCCATATTCTTTCCGCTTGTTCTAGGTCAACAAACAATCAATTCAATACGAGGATCAATAATTAAGGTTTAATTTACCCAGATTATGACAAACCCAAAACCCAAGATCCAACTCATGATCCTAAGGTGCATCTAGGGCTTTTCCCACTATCCAATTCAGTTAAAAAACTCTCCCCCAATAATATATAATCAATATTCTAAGTTCTACGGATCGAAAAATGGATTAGGGGAGTAAAATCCTTAACTTTAGTGCTAGAAGAGGTGGAAAACTATCAAGAACTTGCCCTGGTTCGTCTCTTCGCTCTCAAGAATGAAAATTGCAAACTAATGACATTTTTGGGGCTTATTTCCGACTTAAACCATGTATGCTAACATGGGTAAAGGTTCATACTTTTAAGATGATTCCTTATTACTTTTTAGCATATCTTAGTCGATCCACTTAGTTGTGGATGTCTAATACTCCGGCAAGGTATAAGAGAGTACTGTCATTGTGGGCGAGACGTTGTATCATCACATAGCTCATAGTGATGGTTGTCGGTTAGAGAATCTCCCAAATAAGAGTTATTATTATATTTATACATACAATTGAGTTATTATTACATTTTATATACAATTGAGTTATTATCTACTATTTTAAAAGCTTTCCATATATTGCATCTTTTATTGTTGCTTTATTTTTGAGTATCTTTGAGTTGAGTATCTTTAGTTGAGTATCTTGATTTGAGTATCTTTGAGTTGAGTATCTTACCTTTGAGTTGAGTATCTTATCCTTGAGTTGAGTATCCTATCCTTGAGGGGAGTTTAAGTTGAGTTGAGTAAGTTGAGAAGAGGTAAGAATGTTTCTTTTCTATCAGTTCAAGCTTATATATATGCTTTAGAATTCCCCTTACACGCTCGTACATTCCATGTACTGACGCCATTTGGTCTGCATCTTTTATGATGCAGATACAGGTATTCAGGGTCATCAATATGTGCTATGTTGAGACCACTTGCAGTTCCAGTTAGCTTTGATGAGCCTCCTTGCTTCCGAAGGGTTCCACTTTTATTTTTAGTTTGTTAGGATTTCTAGGGTCTTGTCCCAATAATCCTTCTGGTTCAGTAGAGGCTTCATAGATAGTTCAAAATTTGAAGAGTCTATCATTATTCCCTTTGTTGTTGTAATGCTTTTAGTTCATGAGGCATTTAACCAATACTTGTTAAATTATTTTTAGACGATTATTGGAGTTGAGTTTAAGTTAAGTTTTTAAAGTTATTTTTGCATCATGAGTTTCCATTTTGTTTGATTAATGTCTTTCGCTGAGTAGTGTGCCAGGCCAAGGGTTAACTTGGAAACCAACAATGGTTTTCGAGTGTCAGTTACGTCCAGAGTGTAGGCTCGGGGTGTGACATATCCTACATAAATTCTCTCATAAGTTATACATGTATTAGTTATGCGTGTTTTTAAATTGTCAATCAAACGGCATATTAATTTTATACATCAATAACTTATTTCCTATGTACCTATCAAACTTCGTATAAGTTATATGGAAACTAATATATGGATAACTTGTTTCTTATCCAGCTATCAAACGATCCTTTAGGGGCCATTGGTGCCTATTTAGATTTATGCATGTATTAGTAATGTAAGGATTAGTTATGAGTGAATCTGTATTTTATTTAATGTAGGTATTAGTTATGCAAAAATTAGTTATTCATGTATTAATTATTCCACTTTTTATTCTACGTAAAATACTACTCCCTCCGTCCTATCTAATGTGATGCCCTTTCCTTTTTAGTCCATCCCAAAAAGAATGTCACCTTACTATAATTGGAAACAATTTAACTTTAAAATTCTTCTTCCCCCTTGATGAAATAATTTACAACCACACAAATATCCTGAGATTGTTTTAGACCACAAGTTTCAAAAGTCTTCCTTTTTTTATAAACACCGTGTCAAGTCAAATAGTGACACATAAAATGAGACAAAGGGAGCACATATATTCCTCATAACTTATACATGTATTAATTATGTGTGTGTAATGATCCTCTAGGATATTTCCTCAATTTTCTGATCTTTTCAAACTTTAGAGCTTCCATGTAGCGACCCCATGTTTTTGATGACTTGTTGGGGATAGTTCGGTCACCTAATCGTTCATGTTGTTTTTACGCAAGTTTCTGCATTTTGGAGCTCTTGAAGGTGGAATGGTTGACTCAGATCAAAACTTCAAGTAAATAACCTCGGATGCAACTTTGATGGTTTCTTTAGCTCCAGAACGTCGAGTTTCTTCTAAAAGGACCTTTGATTTAGGTGTCGAGGTTTTTGGGCTCATTTTGACCTTCTTTGTAGATTTTAGCTAATATGGAACCATGTGGGGTAGGGCCACTGTCACACCCCGAGCTACCCCCATGACGCGGACACATGACATAGGATCACAAGTGAACCCCAAGATAACTTTGCTGGCATATATGAGCATACTAAGAATAATAATAACTGATGCGGAAGCTAAATCATGAACATGAAAGTGATGGGGAATACCCGTATACTAAACTGAATATATCAAATCTGAGAGTTTTAATACACTAGAAATATCAAAATCAAATACTAAGCTAAATCTAACAATGTCTAAAGATAGCCTCTAACTGACTAGAAGTGCTGGGACATGCTACATATAAGTCTTGCAAAACTGAAACTAAAACAATGAAAATTGAAAGATATCATGACTATTGTCCTTCAAGAATGAGGACTCACAATTGATGCTGCTGAACAGGAGATCGAGAACCGATCTAAGAGTGATCTGGATGTTGAGAATCTGAACCTACATCACGAGAAAATGTAGCTCAGAGTATGCGTCAGTACTTGAAAGGTACTGAGCATGCAGGATAGAGTAAAACTGAAATAAACACATAACTGAACAAGCAATAAGGCAAGAGCATAATATGAATATGATATAGATACTGAATACGGAGCTAACTGAATGCAATGACCAAATTTATAACATGATGAGACTGAAGACTGACTATATAAAATTATGGTCAACGCAATGGAGTCTGACTGGACTGTGGGAGCTACTAATAACCGATAATAAAACCACATGAGCTAAATGTAGAGTCCGATGTAGACTCCCCATCGAGAGGATCCAATACACCCAGCCAAAGGTGTAGAGGCATGCTGGCGTGATAACTAAAATGATGCCCACGGAGGGGACTTACAACATTCGTGGCTCGTAGTTTTGGGACTATATAGGTGATTGACCCTTGTCCAATGGGTATTATACTACTCCCAATAGATTATATGTTCAACACATTTTAACTAAACTTCTGTAATATACTGGATAACTCAAAACTGACATGCAAACTAAGAATGCACATTTATATACTGATAATGACACATTCAAGACTGAGGAAAGTATATTTGAAATACTAAAATATCTTACCTAGCATGTGTAATTCAAGAACTAAAGAAATACATAGCTAGAGTTCTGAAATTCATGCAATAAATGAAGTAATAATATGATAATCTGATTTGGAACATGTAAATAACCAATTCATGATAATCTGCTAAAGTTCTAGAAACTCTAGGTGTAGTTAATAATAGGGACTCAAGAATCTGACTAAAATCTAGGGACCTAATGGGTGAAAGGAACCCATTAGTGAAATCCCACATACCTGGTGACAAATTCCACGGAGAAATCTTTCGATTTTGGGGCTGTAACTGATGGAATCTTGCTGCATTCTTAAACTAGGGTTGCTCGCCTCTTTCTCCTCTTTCAATTTTAATTTTATAAGTTTTGATTAAAGATCTAACTTAGGTAAGTTCTACTTATGTTTCTAGGCTAAAACTAATCAAAACCATGTAGTTTAGGGTTAAACCCACGTAGTTTAGGGGTCCAACGAAATAGGTAAAGACCAAAAGACCCCTGAGTTAAACTCCTAACGGGGCTGACCACTACCACCTTCACGGACCGTGAAAGGGACCACAGACTGTGAAGTGGGTCATGGTCTTCACTTGGTGACTACTGAGTTGAGGGTCTGTCTCACGAGCCTTACCACAGACCGTGTGAGGGACCACGGACCGTGAAGGTCCTCGTGGTCCTCACTTGGGCTAAGGTCTGGTGGCTCAGGATTTAGGGAGCTACTGGTTAGGCTTCACGGATGCGCCTACGACCTGTCTTCAGGACTTGGGCAAGGGGTATCTAAGGGCTAGGCAAGGGAGGCTACTGCCTAGACGTTATGGATGCCACCACGACCTGTCGTCAAGGCCACGAACCGTGAAGGTGCCCATGGTCTGATGTCTGAGCCTGGCGACTTCCAAGTCATGACCACGGGCAGGTCAATGGACTATAGACCATATCACGGTCCGTGAACCCTGCCGTGGTTAATTGCTTTAGGTAAGTTCTACAATTTTTTTCTAGGTTTGGTTTTTGAGGTGTTACAATATCTCCCCCTTGGGATCATTCATCCTCGAATGAAGACTAAACTAGCTTAAATGGAGGTCATGCACTGCAACCCTTCCACTAAACACTGAAGATTGATTTATGACTGAACTAAGTAACAAGAACATGCAAATACGTTGAAAATGCAAGTACAAAATGAAGGAACATGATACTAAAACTGAATTAACTCATGAATGACTGAAAAACTGAAGAGGAACTAATATCTCAAGCTGGAGTGGAATCGGAAGGAAAGAGGTGAGGATACTTGGACTTCATGGCTGCTTTTGCCTCCAAAATAGCTCCCTCCACGGACTGACTCCTCCACAAAACTTTGACTGAAGCGACTTGTTTATTTCTTAACCTTTTAACCTGACGATCAAGAATCTCAACTGGTACATCCTCATAAGAAAGACTGTCTTTCACAACCACACTCTCTAATGGAACTATAGATGCTGGATCACCCACACACTTCTTCAATAGTGAAATGTGAAAAACTTGTTGCACTGCTGCTAATTCTGTTGGCAACTCTTATTCATAAGCCACTTTACCAATCCTTTTCAAAATCTTGTAAGGGCCTACATATCTGGGACTGAGCTTCCCTTTCTTGCAAAATCTCATCACCCCTTTCATAGGTGACACTTTCAAGAAAACCCAATCATGAACTTGGAACTCTATTTCTCTTCTTCTCACATCTGCATAAGACTTCTGGCCACTTTGGGCTGTCTTAAGTCTATCTCTAATGAGTTGCACTTTATCCATAGCATAATGGACTGAATCTGGTCCTATCAAGGCTGCTTCACCTACTTCAAACCAACAAACATGAGATCTGCATGTACGCCCATACAATGCCTCATAAGGGACTATCTCAATGCTGGAATGGTAGCTATTATTGTAGGCGAACTCTATAAGAGGAAGGTGATCATCCCAACTACCCTTGAAATCGATCACACACTCTCTCAACATATCCTCTAAGGTATGAATGGTATGCTCTGCCTGACCATCCGTCTGTGGATGAAATGTTGTGCTAAGATTAACCTGAGTACCAAGACCTTTCTAAAATGACTTCCAGAAATGAGAGGTAAATTAAGGACCTCTATCCGAGATGATAGAAAAAGGAACCCCATGTAACCTGACTATCTCATTAATGTAAAGCTTGGCGTAGTCCTTCGCCGAATTTGTAGTCTTGACCGCCAAAAAGCAAGAAGACTTAGTGACTCTGTAAACTATCACCCAAATGGAGTCATGTTGTCTGTGAGTACAAGGTAAACCTATAATGAAATCCATGTTGATCACTTCCCACTTCCAAGTAGGAATGTCAATCTCTTGAGTCATACCCCCTGGTTTCTAATGTTCTACCTTTACTTGTTGACAATTAGGGCACTTAGCCACAAAATCTGCTATGTCCCTCTTCATGCCATTCCACCAAAAGACTTCCCACAGATCAAGGTACATCTTAGTGGCACCTGGATGAATAAAGTACCTGGAATTATGGGCTTCTGCAAGAATCTGCTGTCTCAACTCGCCCACATTAGGAATACATAATCGACCCTGGTAGCGAAACACACCATCTCCCCCTTGAAAGAAAACCTCAAATCTCCGTTGATGGACTGCACCCATGAGTTCGAGCAATAAGGGATCACTCTCTTGCTTTTCCTTAATCTCCACGATTAATGAAGATTCTGATCCATTCTGGACTGTCACACCACCATATGATACACTCATGAGACGAACTCCTAGATGAGCAAGTCGGTGAACATCCTTCGTTCGCTCTTTTCTTTATTCCTCAACATAGGCAACACTACCCATATATAGTCTACTAAGAGCATCTGCTACTACATTTGCCTTACTAGGATGGTAATCTACACTCATATCAGAGTCCTTGAAGAACTCAAACCATCTCCTTTGGCGAAGATTCAACTCTTTCGGGTGAACACATATTGAAGGCTCTTATGGTTTGTGAACACATCTACGTGAACACCATACAATTAATGTCTCCAAATCTTAAGTGAAAAAACCACTTCTACAATCTCGAGGTCATTAGTAAGATAGTTCTTCTCATGCACCTTAAGCTGTCTAGAAGCATAAGCTATAACCTTACCTCATTGCGTCAACACACAACCTAGGCCGACTCTGGATGCATCACAATAGATAACATAACCATCTGAACCCTCTGGTAGAGTCAAAACAGGATCTGTAGTCAACCTAGTTTTCAATTCTGCAAAGTTTTTCTCACAATCATCTAACCACTGAAACTTAACCTTTTTCTGAGTCAACGTAGTCAATGGAGAGTCTATGGATGAAAACCCTTCCATGAAGCTTCTGTAATAACCCGCTAGACCATAGATACTTCTAATATCTGTAGGAGAGGTAGGTCTGGGCCATTGTTTCACTGCTTCTATTTTCTGAGAATTCACTTGGATCCCTTTGCTAGACACTATATGCCCAAGGAAAGAAACTGACTGCAAACAAAACTCACATTTTCTAAATCTAGCGAATAACTGGCGATCTTTGAGAGTTTGCAGAACAACCCTCAAATTATTCCCATGTTCTTCTTCATTCCTAGAGTAAATGAGGATATCATCAGTAAAGATAATAACGAACAAGTCCAAATACTGCTTGAACACCTTGTTCATCTAATCCATGAAAGCTGCATGAGCGTTGGTTAGTCCAAATGACATAACTACAAATTCATAATGACCATACCGAGTTCTGAAGGCTTTCTTCAGAATGTCACTATCTCTAACCTTGAGCTGAAGATAACTCCATCTGAAGTTTATCTTCGAGAAATGACTAGCACCATGAAGTTGGTCAAACAAGTCATAAATCATGGGGATGGGATAGTTATTCTTTATTGTGACCTTGTTCAATTGCCTATAGTCAATGCACATTCTGAGAGAACCATCTTTCTTCTTCACGAACAACACTGGTGCACCCCATGGAAAAATACTAGGTTTGATGAAGCCCTTATCTAGAAGGTCTTTCAACTGCTCTTTCAATTCCTTAAGCTCAGCTGGAGCCATTCTATAAGGAGTAATAAAAATGGGATGGGTATCTGGAAGGAGATCAATTTCAAAGTTGATTTCCCTATCAGGAGGAACTCTGGGAAGATCTTTTGGAAATACTTTTGGAAACTTATTAACCATTGGAACTGACTCAAGAGTTGGGGTTTCAGAGCTTGAATCCTTAACCCGAACCATATGATAGATATAACCCTTACAGATCATCTTTCTGGCCTTAAGGTAAGAAATGAATCGACCCATAGGTGCTAAGCTACTACCCTTCCATTCTAAGATTAGTTCGTCTGGAAACTGAAATCGAACAATCCTAGTTCTACAATCGACTGATGCATAACATGAATGTAACCAATCCATGCCTAGAATTACATCGAAGTCTACAATTTCTAACTCTACAAGATCTACTGAGGTGACTTTCTGGGAGACTGTGACAAGGCAATTTATGTATACCCATCTACCTATAATTGGGTCACCGACTGGAGTAGAGACTGAGAAAGGTTCTGAAAGAATTTCTGAACTAACATCAAACTTAACTGTTGTATAAGGAGTAACAAATGAAAGAGTAGCCCCTGGATCTAACAAAGCATAAACATCGAGATCAAAGACTCGTAACGTACCAGTGACTACATCAGGAAAATCTTCGTGATCTTGGCGAGCCTGAAGAGCATAGAGCCTGTTCTGGCGTTATCCTCCACATGTACCAAATGAGTTACCTTGCTGAGTCGGGCGACTTGCTGGGGCTGGTGATGTTGTGGACTGAGCTCTACCATTGCCCCTTTACCATATTTAGAAGGACAATCCTTCAACTTGTGATCAGACTGACCACACCCAAAGCATCCTTCCTTTCCTGCAAGGTACTCGCCCGGATGGTTCTTACCATACTTAGGGAAAGTTAGGTAGGTTTTGGTACCTGAACACTTCCCTGAGAGCTAGAGCCTGATGCCCTACCCTTATGATCTTGTCTAAATTTGGAAGATGGAACACTACCTTATGAAGGTGCTGGAGCTGAAATTTTCTGCTGACCCTGCGAGCGATTTCCACCACCCGATTTATGTTGAGTATAGTCATAGTTTTCGGTCCTTGCCTACTTGTTCTCCTTACCTGTTCCCTAAGCTTATCACCCTCAACCTGCTGAGCATGAGTCATGAGCCTAGAAATGCTCATATTTTCCAGCAACATAGCATTTCTACACTCTCTCTTCACCAAGTCTGACACTCCATATAGAAACTTATTCATCTGAGCCCTGGAACCAGCAACCATGTGAGGAGCATACCTGGAGATTTGGTTAAACTTGAGCCCATACTCTTGGATTGTCATGCTACCTTGCCTTAAGTTCATAAATTCCTGAGCTTTCACCTCCCTTAGCTCTCTTGGGAAAAACCTGTCCAGGGAGGTCTCACTAAAGCAATCCCAAGTGATAGGAGCTACATCTTTACCCGTGTTCTCTTACCACTGAGTATACCAGATATGATCCACATCCTTAAGTTGGTAAGATGATAACTCAACCCAATCATTCCCAGTAACTTGCATCAGTTCAAATATCTTCTTGACGTCATCAATGAAGTTTTGGGGATCCTCACCAATCTGCGATCCTAAGAACTCTGGCGGATTCATCCTAACAAAATTCCGCACTCTAGCTGCAGCTAACCCAACATTAGCATTTGCTTGAACTGGAGCCCACTGATTGTTCTGGTTGGCCACACTCTGAGCCAACATCGGAATGACGTTCCGGAACTCTGCATTCGAAACTTCTTAATCTGGGACTAGAGGAGCTGCGTTTGCATTCCTGGCATTCGCATTCCTGGTGCTAGCTCTACGAAGAGGCATGATCACTGAAACGTTGAACGTCGAGTTAGAAGGGAATTAGATCATACCTTACGCACAATAAGAGTAACAAGAAAATGAAGATTTTTCCTAAAACACTTTGTGGCCTCCCTCTCATTAGATGTGGTCTACTTCACATCATTGAAAATGATTCTACTTAGTGAGGCTTTTCAGACGTCCTAGGACTCTTAAACCTAATGCTCTGATACCAAGTTTGTCACGCCCCGAGCTACCCCTGAGAGGCGGACACGAGACCTAGGATCCCAAGTGACCCCAAGCTAACCCTGTTGGCATGACATGAGCATACTAAGAATAATAATAACTTATGTGGAAGCTAAATCATAAACATGAAATTGATGGGGAATACCCATATACTAAACTGTATATATCAAATCTGAGAGTTTTAATACAAAATAAATATCAAACTCAAATACTAAGCTGAATCTAACTATGTCTGAAGATCGCTTCTAACTGACTAGAAGTGTTGGGACATGCCCCAACTAAGTCTAGCAAAACTGATACTAAAACAATGAAAACTGAAAGATATCACAACTAATGTCCTTGAGGAATGAGGAATCACAACTGATGCTGCTGAACTAGAGATTGGGAACCGATCTAAGCGTGATCTGGATGCTGAGTACCCGAACCTACATCACGAGAAGATGTAGTGCAGAGTATGCATCAGTACTTGAAAGTTACTAAGCATGCAAGATAGAGTAAAGCTGAAATAAACACATAACTGAACAAGCAATAAAGCAAGAGCATAATCTGAACATGATATAGATACTGAATATTGAGTTAACTGAATGCAACGACCAAATTTATAACATGCTGAGACTGAATACTGGCTATATTGAAATATGGTCAATGCAATAGAGTCTGACTAGACTGTGGGAGCTACTAATAACCGATAATAAAACCACATGAGCTAAATGTGGAGTCCGATGTATACGCCCCATCGAGAGGACCCAATACACTCGGCCAAAGGTGTAGAGGAATGCTGGCGTGATCACTAAAATGATGCCCACAGAGGGGACTTACAACCTACGTGGCTCGTACTTCTAGGTCTATATGAGTGACTGACCCTAGTTCAACTCGGTATTATACTACTCCTAATAGATTAAATGATCAACACATTTTGATTGAATTTCTGTAATATACTAGATAGCTCAAAATGGACATGCAAACTGAGAATGCACATTTGTATACTGATAATGACACATTCAAGACTAAGGTATGTATATTTTGAAATAATAAAATATATGACCTAGCATGTGTGATTCAGAACTAAAGATATACATAGCTAGGGTTCTGGAATTCATGCAATAAACTGATACATGATAATCTAATTTGGAATATTTAAATAACTAATTCATGATGATCTGTTGAAATTCTAGAAACCCTAGGTCTGTTCATAATAATGGAATCAAGAATCTGACTGAAAACTAGGGACCTAATGGGTGAAAGGAACCCACTAGTGAAATCCCACATACCTGGTGACGAATTC
>JAJOOS010015187.1:0-26264 GCA_029582725.1 Solanum chiquidenum
TGTAATACATTAGGAAAGGATTGTTATTACTAGGATTACTGCGTTATGAGCTTGTGGGGAACACGTATACCCTAGTTATTTTTCTCAGCTTGATAACAACCAACATTGACTACTAAACTCTGATTACTTATTGAATTTTCATAATTGCTTCACAAAAACCCCCCCTTTTAATTAATTGTAGTTTTCTTGGAAATACTTTGACTAATTGGATATAATTGTGGGTTAAAGTAAAGTCTAAACCATTTTTCTTGTGGGATCGACCCCAACCTACAAGTTGGGTTCTTTACTTGATAACGATCACTTACGCTTCTTTAGGGAGGTGTAATTTGAGCGTATCATTGAGTACAGGGCATCTTCAGGTGGCTATTGATAGACCTCAGCTAGGTGACTATGAGCGTGACCGAATTCAAGGGTGAGTCAGTTCTTTCAGGCTGCCATGGATCTTCCTTGTTTGAGTCCACTCTTTTCGGACTCAGACTTTTGTTTAAGGTGTTATTTTGTTTTGGGGTTGTACCCCTTGTTCTTAGACTTGTCGTTAGTAGAGTTTTGGTATATTGACTTTCAGGTTCTAGGGGTTGTATTCCGAATTTGTTTAGTTAATTAACTTGCTTCCGTAACTTAATTGTCTTAGTTTTTGGTTTAGTTGCTTAGTTTGGGTTGTAGTAGTGGTTCTCCCATCGGATGGTTAGTGTGGGTGCCAATCACGACGGTCTGGGTCGTGACAAAGTTGGTATCAGAGCCCTAGGTTCGTTGATCTTATTATACCAAAACGAATCTAGTAGAGTCTTGTGGAATGGTACGATGACGTCCGTACTTTTCTTTGAGAGGCTACACGACTTTAGAAAAAACTCACTTCTTTCTATTCCTTCGTGTTATAACTTGAATCCAATTGGTATCTAGGTGATACAATTTTGTATCTTTCCTCCTTCACTCTATGGTCTGAACTAGAGCAACAAAAGTGGTTACCATCAGTTAAAGATTGAGGCGGTTAAGAATTGGGTTCGACCAAGTTCTATGATTGAAATTAGCAGTTTTATGGGGCTTGTTAGCTACTATTTTTGCTTGTGCTATTAGTTGAGTCCAATTAGTATCTCAACAAAGTGAACTAGATGTTGTGGTCACGACTGAGGTGCCACAAGCAAAGCAAATTGGAAACTGAGAAGGTTCCAATTGGTATCTGGCGCTAGGGGTCGTATGAATGCATGGATGATCAGGAATGGTCATCCATGGAGCGAAATAATTAATTAAGAATTTGGACTTATCTGGGAATTATATCTTGGAAACTTTGACCGCGTGCTTCTGGTTGTCTGAATTAACTGCAAATGTGAAGTTGTAATTGCTTGAATGTGATGAGGTGATTATGTGCACAATAAACGTGTGCCTGAACTTTGATATATACAATATGTTGGCCTGGTTGTTGAAGTTATGCAAGTTGTAAATACTTGGGTATCGTGAAACTCATTGTGAAAGGAAGATATTGACTAAGGATCGTGCGAGTGCCTGGGTGTATACTGGGGATGTATGGGTTATGGTGTTGAATTAACAAGAACGAATTGGTTCGTGTATCGTAGGATTTACTTGGGATAGACATGATTTCTCTTAGCTCAGAGAATTATCCTAAATTTGTTTGGCAGAGCTAGGAACCTTTGGGAAAATTATAAAAGAGAAAAACCCCAGAAAATTTGTTGGACTGGGTTCTGTTTTCGTTTTGGCCGCTGGGGTGGGACTTTTTCCGCCAAGGCAAGGCCGCCAGTGCGGAATTCCTCCCTCCAGGGTGAGACAAGGCGAGACAGAATCTCAACCCTGTCTCCCCTATTTTTCTAGACATAATTATGGACCCTGAATTGTACCCGAACTAACCCCTGCAATCTAATTCAGTGTTCAGCAATCGAATATAAGTTATAAGGTGTGTTAAAATTATGGAGAACCTGGGCATATAAGGAGGAAATCAGTGAGGCCGTGGCGGCTGGGGAAATGGTAATGCAGGTAGATGAGTAGTGCATCCAGGCGAGGAGGTTGCCTGTCAAGATGACATGGCTCAGTTATATGCTTTTCTAGGCAAAATCAAGTTTGAGGTGTAATGCAGTGGTCACTAGTGCTACGCCCATATGGCTATTGTTTTGTGTGATATGGGTTATTCTTATTTGTACGTGTCAGTTCAATTGCCCTGGGATTTGATGTGGTTTGTGATATACTTGATGCCCTCATACATGTTTCTACCCCAGTTAAAAAGTCAGTCATAGTCATCTTTGTATATCGTGTTGTCCTGTTGTGTTTATAGATTTTCAGATTTGGGTTGATTTGGTTATGATGGATATGACTGACTTGATATAATCTTAGGCATGAATTGGTTATCCCCTATTATACCAGGCTTAATTGTAATACTAAATCGGTAACTTTAGAGATCCCCGTTAGGGAAAGGTTAGAGTGGGAAGGGGGTACAAGTCTAAATCAGCTAAGGTCATATCTTTCGTGCGGGGTAGGAAACTGGTGGGGCAGGGTTGATTGACGTAATTGGCTCACATTCGGGATGTTGAGGTCGAATCCCCCTCTATTGAGTCTATTCCTGGGGTGTCAGAGTTGAGAGAGCTTAAGGCTCAAATTCAAGAGTGTCTTGATAAAGGATTCATCCGTCCTAGGGTTTCCGAGTGGGGTGCAACTGTCTTGTTTGATAAGAAGAAAGAGGGTAGTATGAGGACTGATGATTTTATCTTAATCCATAAGGGAGTGGATTAGTACCAGAATGACAAGCTTATGGATAAAGAAAGTTCCATTAAGTATACTTGGGTGAAGGAAATTGAAGATTTTAGTAAGAAAGTGTGTACCAAGATTGGGTTAGTCCTTTGAATTTGATGAGTTTACCTGAGTTTGAGGTGTCGTGTTGATAAAATGTTGTCTTCATAGTGATAGTCAAGGCTGATTGAGCATAATGGTAATAAGAGTTTGTGATAGATTGTGACGGGATGCAACTATATAATAAAATTGTTGGTTAAGCAATTTTTTGTCTAGTAATTACGACTTGCGAGTATCTAAAGGTTGTGGTTTTTTAAAATTTGGTGAGTAACGTGGTTTTATGGAAAGTTTTAAGAGATGGTGGGACACCATTCGAATAGAAATTAAAGAACAAGAGTCATAATGAAGAAAAATAATGGGCGGTAGTACAGCCTTTAGAGAGAGGCGAGAACAAGAATATTTTATTTAATTGCAAAGGCTGAAGAGATATCTTCAGAAAGGTAGATAATTGGGTTTAGATACACGTGATTTATTTTGTAATGATGTGGCTATGGTAATAGGGTCACAAGTCTGTCTCCGTGCAGGCCGCCAGAGCGGGATTGGGGCCGCCAGAGCGGGATTGGGGCCGCCAGAGCAGGATGGGGCCGCCGTGGTAGGCCAGACGTGACTTAAAGTCATTAATAAACCCCTAAACGACCTTATTTGGCACTTTTCGATTTTTAGAGCTAAGGAGACGACCCCAGGCGACTTCTTGACCATTTTTCACCATTCTTGAGGCTAAATGTAAGGTTTTAACTCTCCGAATCCATTTTTCAATTTGTAGAACGTAATCTAGTGGGTCATTATCGATGGGGGAGGGTTTTGATCTAGAATTTATAGTGGAAAAAGCCATAAATTGGGTATTAGGATCTTGGGTTTGGTCTAGGGTTATTGGGTTTGTTATAATCCGGATAGTTAGACCTTTGATTGTTGATCATTGCATATAAATTGTTGTTTGTAGACCTAGAACAACCGGAAAGAATATGAAAAGGGAAGATTCAAGTGCCTTAGGGGATTCAAGCTTGGATTCGAGGTAGGTGATGGTTGTGATTCTATGATTGTGTGATGTATGTTTGTTCTTGCTTCATTATGATACATGTATGTATGCGAATGTTGCATTTTGATCACACTTGTTGTAAATGATGATAATTGAATAATTGTATGCCATGAATCACCTCTTAATGTATGATCTTGATGATGTACTTGTATTTGTGATTGTGGTGTGTCAATTGGATCGGATTGCCACGTTCCGACATAACTAACTTGGATCGAATTGCCACGTTCCGGCATAAATATGGGATCGACTGCCACGTTCTGGCATAACTAATTTGGATCGAATTGCCACGTTTCGGCATAAATATGGGATCGGGTGCCGTATTCCGGCATAACTAACTTGGATCGGAGTGCCACGTTCCGGCATAAATATGGGATCAGATTGCCACGTTCCGGCATGCTAACTGTTGGGTTTGGGTTCCATGGGAGGACCATTGAATTGTGTTGTGTATCTACTTGTGATGAGTTCATTCATAACTAATGATGGTTGATATTGGAAGACGGTATGTTGCTCTAAATTGATATAACTGTGATATGTGAAAATCGTGAAGTTATTCATTGTTCGTATATGTTGATGATATTGTATATGTTCGATATGTGCATGTGATTATATTGTTGTATTGACTAATGTATGTTACACTTAGTGGGATAGCCGCGTGATCCTACCAGTACACGGTAGTTGTGTACTAATACTGCACTTGCTCTTTCTTTGTTAAGTACAGGGCATCTTCAGGTGGCTATTGATAGACCTCAGCTAGGTGACTATGAGTGTGACCGGATTCAAGGGTGAGCCAGTTCTTTCAGGTTGCCATTGATCTTCCTTGTTTAAGTCCACTCTTTTCGGACTCAGACTTTTGTTTAAGGTGTTGTTTAGTTTCGGGGTTGTACCCCTTGTTCTTAGACTTGTCGTTAGTAAAGTTTTGGTACATTGACTTTCAGGTTCTAGGGGTTGTATTCCGTATTTGTTTAGTTAATTAACTTGCTTTCGTAACTTAATTGTCTTAGTTTTTTGTTTAGTTACTTAGTTTGGGTTGTAGTAGTGGTTCTCCCACCGGATGGTTAGTGTGGGTGTCAATCACGACGGTCTGGGTCGTGAAAAAAGCTTACATTTAACCTCAAGAATGGTGAAAATGAGTAGGAGTCGCCTGGGGTTCGTTCCTTAGCTTTAAAAATCGAAAAGTGCCAAATAAAGTCGTTTAAGAGTTTATTTACGACTTTAAGTCGCATCGAACCCGCCACAGCGGCCCTCACTCCGCTGCAGCGTCCCCGCCAGAGCGACACCAATCCCGCTAAAGCATCTTGCATGGAACCAGTGAGTTATTTAAAGAATTCCAAGACCCCCATTTCACAACACACCTCTAACCAACAACGATCAGAAAATACCCTTCACGTTAAGATCAATTTCGGGAGTTCTACTCGCCCGAATTCAGTTCGGTAAAGTCATATGAATCCTTAGCGAGTTATCTAACTACTCATGTTATAAAAATCATAATTAACTCACCCGGTTGTTACCAGTTTTCCCTACACCATAAAGACTCTAATTTCGTCCAAATCTGGACTAGGTTGGGAAAATCCAAATACTACAAAAAAAATCAGGGCCCAAATTTTTCCCCATTAGCATTTCTATAACGACGGAAATAGGTCGTTACAGAAAGAGTAACCATTCTATTAAATCCATTCTTAAAGGTGATATACAAATACAAAGAACAAAAAAAACACATAAGCAAGACAATTAATTATTCTTTTTCGATCTTGTCTTGATAATGAAAATTATAACAAAATCTAATGTAACAATCAATCTATTTTTGGACACACAAAATATCCTAAACTAAAAGCAAGTTATAAACAAAGCAACAATTTAACTATATAAATAGAAATAAAGATCTTGTTCAGTAACTGATTCTTATCTATCCTCATGACTGCATAAGGGAGATCTCACAACTTTCCCCACCAACTTAGAGCTCCTACACATGAGGATTGTAGGAGTAGCACATAAGAAAATTTTATGGAAGAGTTAAATTTATAGGACAAAAATTGCAGTATACGAAAAGTCACATAGAAATTTGAAAGGTCGAATAAAGTTGAAATAAATATTAAAAAAAAAAAGATAATCCATGAACAATAACTTTGTAAGATACATGTATCTACTTTAATTTCTTGTCTTCCTATTTATTTGCTTTTTCTATTTAGTTTACTCAGGTTTATAACATTTTTAGCTAATAAATAAATATGTTTATCATGAATAGTCACTTTGAAATAAATTTATTGTATCATATTAATTATATGATAATATTTTTATTATATTTTAATATGATGTAGAGACAAATTAAAATGGTAATCCAACTTTAAAGTTAGGAGTTTTCCACTTACAACAACAAGTAGTAGTAGTAGTAGAGTATAGTGAATGGTTAAATATCCAAAAGCCTGAAGGACATATTTAACTAATTTATTTAAAACAAAATAAGAGAAATGACAAAATTTAAGAAAAATAAATAAATAGTCTTCTAGGAGCTAACTGAAAATAGTGGAAAAAATAATAACATTATCATACAATTCATAGAATTTATGGAATATTTCTTGCATTTTTATGTGCTCATATTGGAGTGTGACCATATAGACTTTTCACTATCTAAATTAATTTGACCTATAATATGTATTGAGTATTTGAGTTCATTGCAACTCTTCAATTTCTTCAGACTTTTTGGAGTAAGAAAGAAAAGGTTATTTTATAGGTGAATAAAATTTGAATTAATTAATTTAAACTTAGAGAATTTACAATGATATAATTAACTAAAAATTAAAGGGTTGGACTTTTAATTCTACATTACATAAGTAAAATATGACTATTAAATTAAATTTACTATTTAATAAGATTTTAATTTAACATAGGGCAAAATGGTAATTTAACTTTAAAGTTTGGAGCTTCCCACTTTTAGTATAATATGATATGATATGATATGATTATTTAAATGATATAAAAATTATTGTAAGTCATAATAATTATCAACTTAAAAATTTAAAAGACATAAAAATATTAAACGGTTCTCAAAATTTTATCAGTGCCACATAAATTGAAATAGAAGGAGTAACATACATTATTTAAAATTTATATAAAAAGTACTATTAATCAAAATAATTAACAATTTAAAAGGAGAATCTTAGTAGTTTAGTTAGTTGGCTACTTGAACTCCCACCTTGTTAATGAGGGATTGATTTCCTACATTGTAATCCCCTCCTGATTTCCCTTCCTCTTTTCTCAATTTTTTTTAAAAAAAAATCCCCCACCCCAATTTAAAAAAACATATAAAATTTTGCATTGAAACAAAGTAAGTAGCATATATTATTTTAAAAGAGAAAAGACATAAGTCATCATTGAAGTTGTCTCGAATTTTCAAAAAAACACATTAACTTTAATGGTGTCCTATTACCCCTCAAAACCATCTAAATCCACAATAAATGTACCTTTTTGACTAATTTTAACACCACTCGTGTTGTCATGAAATATGATCGCATGAAGGACCAACGTAAACTTGCCATGTGGCACTCCCAATTTGACTTATTTTGAAAAGAAAAGAAAAAACATAAAAACTCATGTATTAATTTTTTAAAAAAAATTATTACGAATAGTTTTTATTTTTTTTCAAATCTTTTTTCTCATCTTCCCTACCATCATTAGCTTACCCATATATCTTGAGGCATCCATATCTTCCTTCATTTTTTGTCTTTCTTTCTTTTTTCTTTTTAGTCATTGTTTTTTTAAAACTAATGTTATTGTGTTCATTCATATTCTTCTTCTTCTTCTTTGAAAAATAAATTAGTTCAGTGATTTTTTTCCTCCTACAAATCAAGATTGGGATTTGGGAGGAGTGAAACTATGGGAAACTCGATTTGGGAGTAAGGACTTGGAGAAGGTGGTGATTTAAATTTCAAATTTTAACTTGGTGATATTTTGGGTATTTAGATTTTGATTATTTGATGGTGTTAATTTTCATAAATAAATTAATTGGTGGTAGCAAGTAGACAGAAGTGAATGTTGCCTGCTAGGACACAAAGTGTAAAGAAGTTGGCAAAAGTTCATTTCAAGTGACACCAACAAAGAACATGAAATAAATTTTCCCAAGAAGGCAAATCTCTTGTACAAATCAATAAATAATGGAGTAACTAGGAGATAGGTTTAGAGGGTCCAAATGCTTCAAGCTGCCACAACAGGATTGACGACTCTTGCAGCGATGATGAAGGGAATGGAACAGAAGTTGAGGCGAAGAAGAAAGAGAAAGAAAAAAGAAAAAATAAGCAAAGAAATCAAATAAAAATAATTAAAAATCACTAACACATGACAAGTGACTATTAGTGCATGACTTAGGGCATCTCCCAACCAAACACCAAATTTTACACATAAATTTGGTGTCAGCACTATTTTTGGTGTAATCAACTCCAACCCACTGCACCAAATTTTACACCAAAAAGGAATATCTTTCTCTCTTCATTATTATATTATTATTTATTATTTCATTTATATTTTCTTATTTCATAAAACAAATTCTTTCTAAAATATTCACCATATATAATTCATATTATTTCCTTTTATAATCGTTTAATATAAAATTATTTTGTACCATAATTGTTTTAAATAATATAAATTGCTAGCAAATATTATACATTATACATAATAATGGATAATACAAATAAAAGTGAAATCATTAATGAAATACAATTAAATAAACATTACATAATTGAAAAAATTATTTTAAATTCTACATAAATATTCAACTTTCAAGATCACTACGGTGCTCCCATAAATGCTCTATTAATGCATTACGTAGTTCAAAATGAGCAATGTTTGCATTTTTAATTTCTGTGAAGGTTAATTGTAATTATATCCTATTATAATTTATAGTAGAATTAACATAAATTTAATATTTTTTTAAAGTCATATATAGAAAAATTATTTTATAAAAAAGCTAAATTTTATATATCTAAAATTAATATTATAAAAATATTACATAAAAAATAATTAAATATACAAGAGATTTAATTTAAAACATACGATTTATATAATATTTAATTAAAAGTTTGTATAATAAAATAATATTAAAATATTCAAAAAGTGAATTGGTGTGATGAATAGTGTTACACCAAATTTGGTAATAAAACACCCGTAAAATTAAGGTATCTTTTTGAAAATTCGAGATAATTTCAGCGATGACTTTATGTTTTTTCTCATTTTAAAATGACATAAACATATTATAAGGCATAATAAATAACAATTTCAAAATCGATAACACATGAAAAATTTATCAATACCACATAAATTAACACAAAAGGAGTAACATATATTCCTGAAAATTACATAAAAATATTATAAATAGAAAAGTCAATTGATTGTGCGTCATTGAAACAAAAAAAAATAAGATAGGTCTGTTGTACTAGTATATATATATTTTATAGTAATAAGGGAAGGGTGTAAGGTGTCCCCACATTATCTCTAGAGCATTAGCAACCATGTAATAGCATAGCATCCCCAACTTCACCCTCTCATGGTGATGGCCATGGCCATGTCCACGCTCCTCTCCCTCTCTGTATCTATCAACCCACCAAAACCTTTGCAAAAACCGAATTCAATGTGTGCACAACCTAACTCTGTTTCGAGAAGACTAGTGTTTTTCACTGGTTCTACTTTATTCCTCTCTCAATTAATTCCGAAATCCGACGCCCAAACCAATTCGAATACTTTTCTTTCAGGTATTGCCAATACTAAGTCTTGGTTCCAATTCTATGGCGACGGCTTTTCCATTCGTGTTCCACCGGAATTTCAGGACCTCACCGAGCCTGAGGTATCATGCTTTCCTTTTCTTAGATGGGCTTTAGTGGGTTCTGATAACTCAATAGGTTTTTTTAGATTTTATATTTGTACTAGAAAATTAAATAATATTATATATTTTCTTCGTCCCATTTTATGTGATGTACTTTGATTTGGCACAAACTTTAAGAAAAATGGAAAAACTTTTAAAATTTGTGGTCCAAAATAAATTATCAAAATTTGTGTGGTTGTAAATCATTTCATTAAGGGTAAAAAAGATATTTTATAGGCAAATTGTTACTTAAAATAGAAATGTGTCATTCTTTTTTGGACTGACTAAAAAGGAGAGTAAGTCATATAAATTGGGACAGAGGGAGTATTAATTTTTAAATTCTTAATAAAATTGATTGATGATTCAGTGGTACGAAAGAGATCGTAAACATTATTTTTAAGTTGGAGCTCTGAAACCCTCCTCTCCTTTTTTTAAAAGAAAATTTAGAACCTTCAAATTTTTAATCTTCGCTCCGCCTTTTAATTCACCTTGTTATCAATTCATGTCTAATATAAAACAATGATCCTTGGTTGGCTTCTATACACTCTGTTTATTATTTGTTAGGTATTATTTCATATATATTTTATTGTCTTAATTAATACTATATTTTGTTAGATTGTATTGTTGTTACACAATAAATGAGGTACGAGCTAGAGGTACTATAAAAAAAATAGTGTAAATGATAAAATATAATTATTAAATAGGGAGTAATTAAATAAAGATAAAATAAGAATAAAAAATAAAATCAAAACCAAATTAATCGTCATACAAAATAAAATTTATGTTTAGACTCAGAAAGGTTGATCAACTAAGAGTGCGAGATGATTTTTGCAGGATTATAATGCTGGCTTATCACTATATGGAGATAAGGCTAAGCCCAAAAAATTTGCAGCGCGTTTTGCTTCTGATGATGGGTACATATTCCAATTCAATCTTTCTTTTTCTCCTCTTATTCTTTCCAATCATTTTTTTCTCAACTTTTATGCTTGGACTAAATTCTTTTACCATATTATGGTAAAAGGTAAAAAAAAATTAAAAAATCTTAAATTATGTGAAATGAACAAAATATCTTCGGTTGATAGTTTGGTCTAAAACTATCTTTGTCGTCGATAGTTTGGTTCAAAAGTGTCATTATTGTTACTTAATGGATCAAAATTGTCTTTAAACTCTATAAAATGAATAAAAATACTCTCAGATGATTGTTTGGTCCAAAAATATCTTTGTCGTTAATTTTTTGGTCCAAAAATATCATTATTGTTATTTTATGGGTAAAAAATGTCATTTTCCAAACAAAATTATTATTATTTTTCTTTTTAAACACATTATTTTCCTAACGATGACTTTTTAATTAGAAATTGTTTCTCATACTTCAATTCGGAAAATATAAGAAATAAAAATATTTTCTATTTTATTTAAAAAGTTATCGTTATCAAAATGAAAATTGATAAAGGGTTACTATGATCTTATATTTATGACCTATATTATCGGTTAAAAGGGTACATTGAGTTATTCTATTTTAATTGTTAAGAACAAAAAAAGACTATTTTCTACTCATTTATTAGTTAAAGAAATTTTTTAAAAGAAAAAAACAAGAGTAGGAATCTTTAAAAGTAATATTTTTATCAGAATATCCTCATAGTAATTATTATATGCCCTAATAGTAATCACGTCATTAATTTTCATTACACAACAATAAATAATTTTCTAATAAAATAAAAAATATTTTCATTTCTTAATACTTTCCGAATTGAAGTAGGGGAAACATTTTCTAAGTAAAAAAATCATCATTAAGAAAAGAATGTGTCTAAAATGAAAAGAAATAATTTATTTAATTGAAAAAATCATTTTGACCCATTAAATAATACAGTAATAAGGGCGTTTTTTTATCAAACTATTAACTACAAAGATATTTATAGACCAAACTGTAAACCAAGGACATTTTTATTCATTTCACATAGTTTGAGAATTATTATTTTTTACCTTTTTTCTTTTTTCGTTTTCATTATAAGATTCCACACATTTTGATACTTTGAAACATCATCTGATCATAGTTAATTTCATTTGGCACAAATTCCACTACACTATGAGCCTATTTGGATTGGCTTAAAAATTGGTCAAAATTATTTTTAAGTCATTTTTAACTTTTGAAACTGTTTGGCAAGGTTAAAAATAAGTTAAAATTGACTTTAAAAAGTTATAAATTAAAAGTAGGTTTTCCCTTACTTTTTATTTTTTAACTTAAAAGTCATTTAAGTTTGACTTTTTATTTTTTGATTAAAAACTATTTTTTTTAAGTCAATCCAAATAGACTCTACCTACCCTGTGTTAAAATATCAACTTAAAATTTGTCTAAATTCATTGTATTCAAGCAAGAAAATTCATATTGAATATTCCATCGGATACCTTGATATTCAAAATTTCATTATAAATATTTACTTACCTTATAATTGGAATTAATTACTTACCATATTATACATAACCTAAGACTACTATTTAAGGAGCACTTTTTGTATATTGTTAATGAATTCTATGAGAAGATTCTTTTATATTTTCCCAAATAAAATATTTGTTGCAAAAGATATAAATCAGCAATTCATGACTTGTAATGAAAATTGCATAATATAATTACATGAAAATTATCAGATTGGGCTGCTCATGTTGGAGAAGAGTATGATAATCATTATTTTATTTTCGATACTGATAAGTTATCAAATGCAAATTACAATTGTGATTTTAATTATTTTTTTTGTAGTGCATTATTCATTATTATTTCCTCCTAGAAGTCTTGGTTATGAAGAAAAAAAATGCATTATCTAATGAGTGAGGAATATTATTGTTCTCTTTAACGACCTTTCTTCAATTATATAATTTAATACTTCTTATTATTGTTTATTTTGTGATATACAGATCCGAAGTTTTAAGTGTCATAATTCGTCCATCTAATCAGCTGAAGATCACTTTCTTAGAGGTTTGTCTAAGGCAATTTTGATACGGAGTTTATATGATTCACTTTTCTTTTTAGTCCGTCCAAAAAAAAAGAGACATAATTTTATATATTTAGAAACAATTTAACTTTAAAATATCGATTTATCTTTAATGAAATGATATATAATCACACAAACCTGTATCACTTATTTTTTACTACAAATTTCAAAAGTCTTCCTTTCTTGAACTCGTAAGAGTACATAGCAACATTCTGATTGTATTGATATTAACAGGCCAAAGATATTACGGATTTAGGTTCACTTAAGGAGGCAGCAAAAATATTTGTTCCAGGTATAATTGCAAATGGCCCTTGCACATTCATTTGTTTTGCAAGATTGATCTTTAATGAATTATATTTCTTAATTACTGATTATCAGTATGACAGCTGGCTCAACATTATATTCAGTCCGCTCAATAAAAATTAAAGAAGATGAAGGTTTCAGGTATGTTCATGTTTATACGTTTTTCAGTATCACTACTTTATACTTCTATAATGGTCTCTCATTTTGACAATCATGATATATATATATATTCCCCTTTGATTAACATTAAGCATTCAATATATAGCATTAATGTTTTATTTTTCAGGACATACTATTTTTATGAATTTGTGAGAGATGAGCAACACGTTGCATTAGTGGCTGCTGTTAACAGTGGAAAGGTATATATATTAACAATACTACTTATTTTTCAAGAATTTTCTGCCTCAAGAGCTACTATATTAAATTGCTGTACCCTATATTATGTATCCAATCAATTTTGTGAAGATCCCATCTTAGATGGTTATGTTCCATAATAATTTGAAGTCTCCACTCTCCACTATTGTTTTACTGGAAATTTGCTTTTGCAGGCCGTCATTGCTGGCGTCACGGCCCCCGAAAACAAATGGGCCGAGGATGGTTTGAAGCTCCGATCTGCTGCAGTATCAATGACAATTCTATAAGCAGAATATATATAGGTTCTATTTCGATGATAAATTTCTATACAAATATTGAGAATCAGAGTTTTCTTACCTAATTCGTATATTATCTCAGGCAAGAATTAACAATGTCCATCATCCATCCTTTTGGATTCAATATTCAAAATATTAGCAATGTTTCTGCTATTTTTCAATGCTATAACCTCAACTAAAGCAGATCGGACTCGGAGGAAGACCAACACTCTGCACTATGGTTAAGTCATAAAGAAATTGCATGACAGTTATTCTTCTGATTTTTCATGATTGCCAATAAAAAATCGATGCGTTTTAAATTCTTTTTTTATGGTTGAGATGGGTTGGGATAGGCATGGGGGAGGCTCCCACATTCATTAATGTCTTTTATTTTGTTATTTTGTTTTTGGATCTTTACTCTCTATATCACTTGACTCAAACTCGTCATCAAAACGAGCACATTTCCATATTTTACCTGTCTAATCCATTTTATATATACTTTGAAATGCTTATGAAAAAGCAATAATTTTTTAATTTGTAATTATGATTATTTTATTGATGTTTTGAAGATGGTTCACGTAGGGATGGCAATTGGGGCGGGGTGGGGCAGGACAAAGGCTTAAAGAGGCAGAGAAGGGCAATGCTTTAAATAGGGCAAGGCGTGTCAAAGCTAAAATTTTAATAGGGTAGGGATAGGGGGCTACTTTTTCACTTCAACGTTGTTTGAGCCAAATTGCACCACACTGTTATAAACTCTATAAAAGAAAAAAAAATTGGTCAGTAGGTTTCATGATTTTCGTTTTAATTTTAAAGTATTATATTAATATTTACTAGGCAAATTAATTCTCCAAAATTTAAACGTGACATGTATTATGAAATGGAAAAAATATCTGATATATTAGGGACAATAGCATAGTCATCTGTAGCGAAGGATGGCTAGTCGAACATCATTCGTCGAAAAAGATATATATTGCATATAGAAAATCTTATAAAATATACAAGTCAAAAATTATTTTTCATACATATGTATCAAATTTTGAATACCTGTGATGAAATATCTAATTTCACCACTAATTGGGGCCCATATGGCTGTAGATAGTTTTCACTTTTTTAGCCAAATTGTACAAGGGTTTTAGGAGTAACCCTTGTCCGTTTTACAACAGAAGAGAAGGATAAAATATAAAAAAAAATCGTGTTTTTAGATTCTGCCCTGCTGACCTCACTATAGTTACTAGCATACCATCATAGCGAGGATAATGACATAAGCCCGAGTCAATTTTCAAATTCTCAGATTTTTGTCGTGTCACTCCAATTTTAAATCGACAATGTATTTCAAAAAGTTTTGGGACTCCGCAAGAGGTGACTTTTGAATAATGATGGACCAAGTCGTTACAATAGATACCAATTTACCCATCATTCATTCCTAAATGATTACAAGGTTGGAGGAAAGACAGGGCAACCATGAATGATCGTTGCCTAGAATTCGGACAAGGTCATGAAACAATTTAAACTCTATCCGAACCCCACAACACTACAACGTCCTATGTACCCAAGTATAATGGGTTAGGAAATTTAGACTAACGAAGCCACAAAAGTTCCCCCCTTGATGAATAACCTTTCAAGCAACCTAATCAAATTCTAGGTGTAAACTATCATTAAGCAATATATAACCCAACAAATGAGTTGGGGTCGAATTCCACAGGGAGCGGTACGTGTTCAAATTCAATTAAGAAGTATGAATGTGATCTAACTAGATATAGGAATAGAAATTATCGGAAAAGACATGAAACAAGTCAAAAAGGATGACATCAAATGTCAGATGGGGGGTTTTTGGTTTGCAATTATCAACTACAACGCAGTCACTAACAATTTGAAATAACAATAAGAAGAGAAATTCTCGGGATCTGATCGATTATAGGCAAATTTCGATATATGGGTAATTGAAACTACTAGTAAATAGTTAAATATCAGTGGGTAGGCTAGACTATAATTGAAATAGCTTTCTCTCGAACAACTATTCCGCTTCAAGTGATTTCTCTCGAACATCAACAAGCATAGCAATTAAGAACAACCCATAACCTTAATACATCTTCTCTCTCGAGCAAGATGGGTAGGATTGGGTTTAGGATTCACTCTCTCGAGCTGAACCCAAATCAACCCAATACTTACAAACTATTAATCAAAAGCTTTGGTTCAAAAACCTCTCTCTCGAGCAAGATAAGAACACAAAATTAGAACTGCATTTGCAACTACAATTCATAAATTAAACCTCAGCTAATGATCAAACCCACTTCAATATAGCATTTAAACTAGTAATTAGCAATACTCATAAACTAATTCAACCCATAATCACATGACCACACCCCAAGAATTGAGGTTTTAGCCAAACATCATAAAAGGGTAAAAACGGTTACCAAATCGATTGGCCATCAACTGGGTAAGAGTAATTTAATCTTTACAATGCTTCAATTTGCAGAAAATATGAAACGCACTTGCAAAATCTCCAAATTGATTCTCAAAAAGTTTTCAAGTCTACTAAGAAACAATCGAAAACTCCAAAGAAAATTGTTCTAGACTACAAAATTCATACTAAGTTTTCTGTTTAAAATATAATTTATAGTCGCCAAAAATAAGCCACGAAGGGCCATTGGGCGAGGTAAGTCGGGCTCGCCGAGTGGTTCAGCGAGTCACCCTTTGCTCCTTCTATCGCCTTTTTGCGTTGGCTCTCAACATCCTCAAGTCCTGTAATTTTGGGCGATCACTCCTGGCATCGCAGAACTGCTCGACGATTCGCTGACTGCTCCTTTTTTGTCGCCAACTTGGTTTCTTCCCTCAGGGCTGGCATACTGGGAACTTTAGGCGATTAAAGTAGCCACTCGGTGACACGCCAAGTGCTCTTGGCGATCCTCAGGCTCGCCTTTCTTCACATCTTCAGTTTGTTTTGTTCCTTTTTTGTCTATTAGTGTCCTTGCTTTGCTCCTCAATTCATATACCTGGAAATCAAGGCTTTAACATCAGTTTATGGCACAAATTAAGCATTTGAGGACACTAAATCTATATAAACAATACCCCAAATGAGTCCAAATTTCGGACTCATCACCACCCCCAACTTAAACTTTTGATTGTCCTCAAGTAATACTCAAGATCAGCAGTTCAAAAAGGATGTCTCAAAAAGTGATGCATAAGACACAACATGAATGCACACAACAAGGTTCAATTTACTCGTGCATTGATCAATTTTGCATTCAAAGATTTAACTTGTGACTCACCATTATCAAAGTTACTCAAGCTCACAATACTTGCTTTAAATGCAAGTTCAAGCTCAACAAAGGTGCTCAAATGCCCTCACAACAAAGATGATTCCATAGTCACACACAATTTCTCAATAATATAAGGTTTCGGAATCACATATAACTCTCACATTCACAAAGATGAACACATGCATGACTTCACCCATAGGTTTGCCCTTATTTTCCAATCAACATTCGTTTCAGCTTACTCAAGATCACAAAGGTCTTTTCACGGCTTGTAACGGGGCTGAGTGTCAAGGTATGGTCATTTAGGCTTAGTGGCTCCTACCTTCATGAAGTGTGGTCCGAACATCACTTTTTCTCCTTTTCTTTAACATTTAAATCATGCTCATAATCCACCCCATTATTCAACTTCATATGAATTATTGGATACCCCTTCTTCTTTTTTGCAATTTCCACCAATTTATTTCACAATTTTTTCATTCTTTTTCTGTGCTTCTTTTCTTTTTTCTTTTCTTCTTTTTTTTACATGGTGGGGTTCCATCTTTTTCAAAATAATTACTCAAAGGGGGATTTCTCACACTTCTTGATTTTCCTTCTATTTTCACCACATCCCAACTTAGACTTTTGGCCTAAGTTGGCTATTCACACAAACCACACTTCATGAAAGTTATGGGTAAATGGGTAAAAAGGGATTACAATTGTTCAAGTTTCTTCCAAGAAAAGGATAAGGTTCAAAAGGGTTCAAGCAAGATTCACACATCTCACGAGGTTAGCCACAAAAGAGGTATATTGTCAAATTATTTCACTCTTCAAAATCGTTGTCGAAGATCGTTTCAAGTGCTTGCATCACTTAGTCAACCGGACCACCGGGCCAAATTCTAGGTGTCATCACACAATTGTTCAAAGTACTCTCATCACACAAGGCATTGGCACCAATATCAAATAAGACTCCACACTTTTTAGCTAGTGTGCAATGTTCATCACAAGAGACACATTCGATAACCGGCTAGTTACAACGAGATGCTAAAAGTTCACACATTGTCTATGCAACTTCATTTGCCTCATCGTAGCGGCACATTCATTTCGTTCAATTAATAGCACTATTTAAGTCATCGGTATTGATCATAACCGATACTTAAATTTGCACAAGAACAGCCACAATCACACACAAAAGAGGTGGAAATTTTTTAAAATTAGGTTCAAAACCATTTTCATTCAACATAAGTACCACAAGCTAAAATATCCACAATATCAAGATCAAAACACCTATATAGATCAACAAAATCCAATATTCACAAACAAAATAGAATCACAAGAGGTAGGTATGGAAATACCTCACCCCACCCACAAAAGAAAAGCAGTTGTTCTCAAATGCAACTAAAACAAAGATAGTCAATAAAAACAACAGAGAGGGAGGTAAAAATGATCATGTCTACTCAGTCGCCCCGTCTGTCGAGGCATCAATGCCTGAGGTAACACTTTGAGGTTGGGCATCAGTGCCCGGTGTAGCATCAGTTGTAGTTGCACTAGATCCCGTTATAGCAGTGTCTCTCAAGGAATCCTGTTGGACAGTCTCGAGCATGGCACCCTCTAAGTCGGCCAAATCCTCATAAACAGCTACATCTCGCTCCTCAAGCTGCTCCTCATCAGTTTCAGCCTCAAAATCGACAGCAACAACATCCTCCCTAATATCATCTCTGGTGGTAGCCGGAGGTACCTCAACACAAGATGGAATCTCAGCACTCGGATCATCGGGGATATCCATTGTCCCAAATAGCGAAGTAAGGTATGTGGACTTCAGATGGTCCACATCCTTCTTAAGATTAGAAACCTCGGCTTTCAAAGTCGTAACCTCGGTAGTCACACCCCGTCCTCTCTCGCAAATCACTACTCTCACTATAAGAGCATCAATGGAAGCCTGGAGAGGTGTCATCGCAACAGTGATAGCTCTCTCAATCATCCAGGGCACATCGCCCTCGAGCTGGAAATCCCGCACATCTGCAGAATGTGCTAAATGCCCCATCTTTAGAAGTATAGCCTGAGTGATCGGAGTCCTCGAGGTAGTGGTACTAGCAGCTTTAGGGGCTAGGAGGCAGCAGAAGAACTCGGTGCATGGGAAGGAATGGAAGTAGAAGTACCTGAAGGTCCGGAGGCCGGAGTAGGCAAGGATGCCTCTGCAGGTAAAGAATCAATATCAACCTCCGGGGATGTATCCATCGAAGCTGCTCTCCTCATATCCGTCTCGTCCCGCATGTACTCGGCCTCTATGCATTGGTTGTCGGTGGAGGATGTGGGTGTAACCTCAACATCCCTCTTCTCATTACGACGAACTCCTGCCCGACGACATAACTCAACTCAGTAATGAGTACGAGAAATAGAAGGGATGTATGGCGCTGTTTGGCCCTCATGGCCATATCCTGCTCTATGATCAATCCCAGATTCAACCGCTTCTTAGCAATGATAGATCTGAGATAGGCTGCCTTTGGGTGGCAGAGAATGGACTTGTTCTGTGACGGCATAAATGAGCTATTGATGAACCTAAACCAATACCAAGTTGTTATGTTTAGATCCTTTTTCTCAATAGGTGCTCCTGCCTCAATCCACCTCGGGGTGGTGTCAGAAATTAGGGGAGCTAGCCAACCCTTCAGGTCATCCAGAGTTTGTGAAGTGATCATACTCTGGTATACGTGCTCGATGTCTGTGGCCTTGTCAAATACGTTGTTTGTCTCATTACTATCGCATCGTACTATCCTCCCCTGGACCACCACAGACTCTATTAAGGCATTGACCTTCTTCTTTCCCTTTGGTACCAGGTCACCATAAGTTGTATAATACTCCCTAACCCATGTAGGAATGTATGGGCCATGGGGTCTGGTGAAGATCTCAAACTTGTGGAATCGGAGAGTGTCCCACACATGAGGGTATATGTCCAATACACCATCCGTGGACAACATCTTTTCCTCTAGAATGGTCCTCAATCCCTCGATTTTTAACCGGTTGAGTAACCGGGGATGAGGACCCTGAATTGGTGGTGTTGGAACCACCGTTTGTGCCTGAGTTGGCACTGACTCTGTAGCATGAGGGGTCGACTCCGAAATCCTAGACGGATTTTGACGAGCTTTTGCACGCATCTCTGTTTGCTGGGTCTGTAGCAATTGATCATCCTCATGTTCAGAGAATGAGACCTGAGAATCGAAGGAGTCCTCATCACTGTCGAAGTTGTGCTCTGGTCTCTCAACTACGGGCACCTTCCCCTTGCCCTTCCCTCCCTTCGGAGGTGCTTTCTTGCTCTTTGTGGTGGAAGTAACTGCTTCCTCATTAATCACAATACCCCGTGCCCATTTTTGGGGCGGCATACCACTCGCATTCAAATTGGTTCTAGCCATATCTGTAAAACACATCGAAAAATGTTAGAAATAATTAAAGAAATGTCCAGAAATCAAGTTGCAGAAAGACTCGCCGAACCGGTCGCCGAGTCGCCAAGTCACTTAGGTGAGCCAGATCGGGCTCGCCGAAAGGATCATCTAAAAAAAATTCAGAAACAAGGTATGTAGGTTAAGCTTAGAGCCCTTCGATGAATCACCGACACCAATCGGTGAGCTTAGACTAACCCGCTGAATATTACAGTGTATTTTGCGGGTTAGGGGCGTAGAAAGGGAGATAGAAAGAACCTTTCGGCAAGTCACCGAGTGAACTCAACGAGCTCAGGCTTCCCGCCAAAAGTTATAAACTCAATCTAGCCAAAAGATAAAATTAAGGGCGATCAGAGAGGAACTTTGGCGAGCTGCCGAACCATTAGGCGAGCTCGACTCAGCTCGCCAAACGACCCAACGTGACAGTTTTTAACCCCGTTTCCCAAAATCAAACCCGCAACCCCCGAAATCAAAAAATCAAACCCACACACCATGCAATTAAATATGACCCATGCCTTCGGGGTACTCAGACTTTCCTCGATTTGGCCAAAATTGACCATTTGACAAATTTTGCCCTTAAGAATGACGTCAAACGCTCCATCATTGGGAAACAATTACGTCATTTGGCACAACTCGGGGTTACTTAGCCTTCACCCAACTAAACCCAACACAAAATAACCGCAACCCAATAATTACGAACTAATTTTAACAATCAAAACACGAGAAATCATCTTTTTAAGTATTTAGGTACAAATTCGAACACAATACATGCAATCCAACACATAAGATACCATTTAAACAATTACCCCAACACAAATCCATACACAATTACCGATTGCATTTGATTTTAACCACTAAACTAAAGTATAGGGTTCGGAAAACCAACATGTATGCTGAATTGAGAAATTGAAAAGTTAGGCGATAAAGTGTTCCAAATACGAGCACAAGATCACACACAAAAAGTGAAAAAATAGCGAAAACAAGGAATATCTAAAGTTTGGGTTAGAGTGTACGGGGTTAGAAATGAGAGAATATGAAAGATTTTGAAATTTTAAACCGTTTGGCCTTTAAAAACCTTTCAATTTGTGGACCTTTCGGTGGAGTAAGTCATCCACGCCGAACCACTCGGTGATGCACCGAGTTGTACTGGACCTTCAGTCAACTTAGGGGTCCAAACGACGGACTAAAATGGGCACGCCGACCTGTTCAGTGAGTCGCTGATTAAGTAATTGACCCGTCGAGTTTTACAGACTTCCACCTCAGGTCTTGTGGATCCAACATCAGTCCAAGTCGGGTTCGCCGACCTCTTTGGCGGGTCGCCGACTGGACTTTTGGCTCGCCAAACTGCTTATTTTCCAACACACTTCACTTTTCGACCTGCACAATCAACACCCGTTATTCAAAATCAAACTTAAATCATTAAAAACTTGGGTTGCCTCTCAAGAAGCGCCTTAGTTAACGTTGTGGCACGATGAAAGTACACATTCAAGCTTTATTTTTTGGGTTTGCCATTGTGTCACTAGGCAACCCCCCTTGTTGTCTTGGATTCAAATGTGAAGAAATTTGACCCATTTGGGTCTCCAACTGCTTAATAGAGATTGAGTGAGAGGTCACCGTCTGATTGAGAGTTGAGACATCCTATTTCATCTCTTTCAACACTTTGTCAGACCCTTCAACTTTGTTGAGAATGCGTGAGAGCATATCTTCTGTTCGGCCACCCTCAGAGTCCTTGGGCTTTTGACGCTCATAGGGAGGAACATACCTATCCTTCTCCCCCTCTATATCCTTCCAAGTGGCGTTATGATCACGCCATTCTATGTCACAGTCTCTCCAGCCCTCATCCCTATTCCATCCTTGATTTCCACCCGGCCTTGGTAGTTTGCACGATAACCTCCTCCTTGATTGGCTAGGAAGTTTACTTCCTCATTGTACAACACTTCAAATTTTGCTTCATTAAGGTTTACTCCACCAACGCATATAACATTAACACTTCTTGCACTAGCACCCATAACATTTTTGGCCAAGATATCTAGTTGGGTTATCATTTTGGCCATGTTCTGGTCTCTCTCTTGATCCTTTTCGATCTGTTCTTTTGTCATTTTATAAGTGAGAGGAGAGACTTGGTCTTCGCGAGTATACCATGCCTTGTTGATCTTGGTCATGCAATCAAGGAGTTGGGACGCTATTGCATAGGGCTGTTGCATTATACCACCCGGAGAGAGTTGATCAGCCACTCATTTGTTTACCGAATTGAGGCTTTTATAGAAATATTGCAGCAACACATTATCTGGAAGTCCATGAGTTGGACACTAAAACACCAGCTTCTTAAATCTCAGCCACGTCTTATGGATTGGTTCACATTTCAAGCGTTTGAAACCTTGGATGCCATCCCTTAGAGTCATCATCTTCTATGGGGGAAAGAATCTCACTTGAAATGTTTTGGTCAGCTCATCCCATGAGGTTATGGAGTCCCTTGGTAACTCAGCCAACCATTTAGTAGCTTCACCCATCAAAGAGAACGGAAACAACCTAAAACGGACCGATTCTTGCGATATATTTTTAAATGAGAACGGATCACAAACATCCATGAAGTTCCTTATATGCTCATTGGGATCCTCATGAGCCATCCCCCCAAACAATCCTTTCAATTGTAGGAGCTGAAGCATTGTGCTTGTGATGTGAAAAACAATGTTTCCTTTAGCCGGAGGTAAACAAATGGAACCAACACCACCCACTTGATTTGAGTCATTGACAACATTGAGGTTCCCAATGTCGTTTTGGTGGCCCACTTGGCTACCATTACTTCCATTAACGCTCATCTCCTCCTCTGTTCAACACAAGCAGCACAAAACCAAAAACTAAAATAAGTAGATTCAACTATAACTACAAAGATCACAATTCACCTTCAGTAAAAGAATTTAAAACAACACCGCTCTCCGGCAGTGATGTCATTTTGATGAATAACAATTCAAGCACACCTAATCCAATTCTAGGTGTAAGCGATCGTTAAGCAATATATAACCCAACAAATGAGTTGGGGTCGAATTCCACAGGAAGCGGTACGTGTTCAAATTCAATTAAGAAATACGAATGTGATCTAACTAGATATAGGAATAGAAATTATTGGAAAAGACATGAAACAAGTCAAAAGGGGTGACATCAAATGTCAGATGGGGGGTTTTGGTTTGTAATTATCAACTACAACACAATCACAAACAATTTGAAATAACAATGAGGAGAGGAATTCTCGGGATGTGATCGATTATAGGCAAAATTTGTTATATGGGTAATTGAAACTACTAGTAAATAGCTAAATATCAGTGGGTACGCTAGACTATAATTGAAAAGGTTCTTCTTTATACGTCAAGTCAGGATTAACCTCAATAGATTCAACTGGAAGAATATGAGATGGATCAGAACGATATCTTCTGGGCATAAAACATGGAAGACATTGTGGATCTTGTCTAACTCAGGTGGCAAAGCTAATTTATATGCAACTGGTCCGAGTCTTTCAAGTATCTCATAAGGTCTAATAAATCGGGGACTAAGTTTTCCCTTCTTACCAAATCTCATAATCTTTTTCCATAGAGGCACCTTTAAGAATACTTTATGTCCAACTTTATACTCAATGTCACACCTTCTATGATCAGCATACAACTTTTGTCTATCCGAAGAAATCTTTAGACTATCATTGATCATTTTTACCGTGTCTTTCATTTTTTACACAATTTCAGGACCAATAAGCTTTCTTTCACCAACTTCACTCCAACAAAGAGGGGTCCGACATTTTCTTATGTATAATGCCTCATAGGGAGGCATTCCAATACTCGATTGGTAGCTATTATTATAAGCAAATTCTATCAAAGCCAAGTGTTTGTCCCAACTACCCTCAAACTCCATAATGCAAAGCTCGAATCACATCCTCTAAAATTTGTATCACTCTTTCTGACGGACCATCTGTTTGAGGATGGAACGAAGTGCTAAATTTCAACTTAGTACTCATGGCTTCCTGCAAGCTACCCCAAAATCTAGATGTAAACCTTGGGTCTCGGTCAAATACAATAGACATAGGGATCCCGTGTAGTCTTACAATCTCGTTAATGTACACTTCAGCTAAACTCTCAAGTGAGTAATCCATCTTGATTGCTAAAAAGTGAGCACTCTTTGTTAGCCTATCCACTATCACCCATATTGCATCATGATTTCTCTTCTCAATTTTTCATCATTAGGGACACATAACCTATTTTGATAAAACAAGGTACCATCCTCCGTTAATACAAAATCAAACTTTTTTCCATTTTGAACTTCTCTCTAGTCAATTTTATGAGTCTCTCATCTAACTTTTGCGCTTCTTTCACCTGTTCAAGTAATATTGGGTTGACTTGCAAATTAGCAATAACGGTACCATTTGAATCAAGTGCAAAACAAACATTCATGGATCTTAACTCAAGAGGTAAGGGCAACAAACTCAAAGCTAAGCTTGCGAAGGATTTTTCGACTTAAGGCAACAACCACCACATTGGCTTCACTTGGATGATAGTTAATCATGCAGTCATAATCCTTGCTGAGTTCAAGTCATCTACGTTGTCTTAGGTTCATCTCCTTTTGTGTACCCAAGTACTTTAAGCTCTTGTGATAAGTGAATATATGATATTTTTATCCATACAAGTAATGTCTCCATATTTTTAAATCAAACACTATAGCATCAAGTTGAAGATCATGAGTAGGATAATTCAATTCATGTGGTTTTAGTTTTCGAGAGGCATAAGAAATGACTTTCCCTTCTTGCATAAAAACACATCACAGACCTCGATGAGAAGCATCACTATATATTATATACTATTTCCCCTCAATTGGTAGAGTAAGTATAGGAGCTTGTGTCAACAAGGATTTGCGAGTTTCAAAGCTCTCTTGGCATTTGTCATCCCAAGTAAACTTTACTTCCTTCTTCAAGAGTTTCTTCAAAGGGGAAGCGATAATGGAGAAGCCTTTCACAAATATTCTATAGTACCCTGCTAATCCCAAGAAACTTCTTACCTCACTCAGAATTTTGGGAGGTCTCCGTTCAACAACTGCTTGAATTTTAGTAGTGTAACACCCCTCAAAATGAAGTAGGATATAGTAGAGCCTCACATGGATTTTATGCATTAATAACTTGTTAAAATAATGAATAATAGCCTTTTAAGTCAGTTTTAAAGAGTTTGGAAGTCAAACGTCAAGGGACGACCAAGACGTTCGGAAACTAGTCTTTTACGTATTGGTGTGTTCTAGTATGTTGTTCATGTTTTTATGTGTTGTTTGGAGTCTAAAATCAGTGGAGATGACCCTAGTGTCTTAATAAATGTTTTTAGGGTCAAAACGTTTGAATACGACGCCCCAAAACCACCCTAAGGGTCTCCGAGGAGGACCCCAACCCTTGGCCAAACAAGCTGCCAAGGCAGCTTGCAAATTGTGCTTGGAGGGAGCATGTCTGCGTCACGGACTAGCTCCACCAAGGGACAAAAAATGGCTCCGTGTCGCGGACATGTCGCGGACTCTACTGTCTCAGAATTTAATTTATGAAACTTGCGGGAACACCTCTGCGTCGCGAACTTGATCCCCGACGAAATCTGCGAAAATAAAACTCAAGTTTGACTTGTTTAAAAGGTCCAACTAAGTGAAGGGTAGTTTGGGGAATTATTATAAACGGTTATTCTACGTATTTTAGGGTATTTTAAGTTGGTTAAAACCCCTAAACCTAGAATTAGATCCCATTCTTTAAATTGACCCTTCCCTCTCAAAAATAGATTCTCTCAAAACTCCATGGAAGACTTTGATGAAGCTCAAGCTACAAGATGGGTTTTCAACCGATTTGTTCTTCAATTTCATGGGTCTTCAATAATTAAGGTATGGTAACTCTTGATTCTTGAATAACCTCTCATTCAAGGAGTTCTATCAAAGATTTTCAAAAGTGATTCAAAGACCAAAATTCCCAATTTTCAATCTAAACATGGGTCCTTTGTCA